>CAUYQU010066066.1:0-24353 GCA_963574635.1 Cheracebus regulus | reverse complement strand
CCAGAACGGCCGGGCGCGACTTCTCTGGCCCCTCTTCCTCGGACCATAGAACCTCGCCCGGGAGCTGAATAAACTGGAATTTAACTTTTCTGATATTGGTCTCAGTTTTCTCACTTTGATTTCGACAATACACCTTACACTTACACCTTATACAAAAGATGGATTAAAGATTTAAACGTAAGAACCAACACCATAAAACGCTAGAAGAAAACCTAGGAAAAACTCTTCAGGAAATAGGCACAGGCAAGGACTTCATGACTAAAAACACCAAAAGCATGGCAACAAAAGCCAAAATAGACAAAAGGGACTTAATTAAACTTAAGAACTTCTGCACAGCAAAAGAAACAATTATTAGAGTAAACCAGCAACCAATAGAATGGGAAAACATTTTTGCAATCTACCCATCTGACAAAGGGCTAATATCCTGAATCTACAAAGAACTAAAGCAGATTTACAGGAAAAAAACAAACAAACCCATTCAAAAGTGGGTGAAGGATATGAACAGATACTTTTTCAAAAGAAGACAAATATGCAGCCAGCAAACACATGCAAAAATGCTTGTCATCATTGGTCATTAGAGAAATGCAAATCAAAACCACATTGAGATACCATCTCGTGCCAGTTAGAATGGTGATCATTAAAAAAATCTGGAGACAACAGATGCTGGAGAGGATGTGGAGAAATAGGAACACTTTTACATTGTTGGTGGTAGTGTAAAGTTGTTCAACCATTGTGGAAGACAGTGTGGTGATTCCTCAAGGACCTAGAAATAGAAATTCCATTTGAACCAGCAATCCCATTACTGGGTATATACTCAAAGGATTATAAATCATTCTATCATAAAGACACATGCACACATATGTTCACTGTGGTGCTGTTTACAATAGCAAAGACCTGGAACCAACCCAAATGCCCATTGATGATAGACTGGACAAAAAAAAAATGTGGCACATATACACCATGGAATACCACACAGCCATGAAAAACGATGAGTTTGTGTCCTTTGTAGAGACATGGATGAACCTAGAAACCATCATTCTCAGCAAACTGACACAAGAACAGAAAACCAAATACCACATGTTTTCACTCATAGATGGGTGATGAACAATGAGAACACTTGGGCACAGGGAAGGGAACAACACTCACAGGGCTAGGTGGGGAGGGGGTGCAGGGGAGGGGAGGGGAGGACAGTGTGGAGGGCGGGAAGGAGGGGGAGGGATAACACTGGGAGAAATGCCTGATGTAGGCAATGTTGGGGAGGGGGGATGGAGACAGCAAACCACCATGGCATGTATGTACCTATGCAACAATCCTGCAGGATGCAGGACATGCACATGTACACCAGAGCCCAATTACAATAAAAATAAACAAATAAATAAATGCATACTAGTAATTTTTCTGAGATGCTTTGTTCATGAAACACTCCATTCAAATAACTCATGTTCAGAAGCCCAGTCTGGACGAATAGTAAAATCAGTTTTTCTGATTGAGGTGTATTTGGGAAACCCTTGAGATTGCTCTTAGAAACCCTCAAGATAACTCAGAGTTCATTGGAAAGCCACCAGTTTACTATAATTTCTGTTTATCCACTTCACAGATTAGAAACAAATCTTCCTTTCTGAGTTACTTTCTGGAAGCTGTCCAGCTAAGACATGGCCAATTTGTATCCTCATCTTTGAGACAGAGATGAAGGCAAAGTTCAAATGACCTTAGTTCATATTCTTTAATCTTTCATTTTGCCACTATTCATGAATAAAGCCAGAAAAAAGCCCATTCAACTACAACTGTTACCAGTGGAAGGTATCCAGTGGAAGGTTACCAGTGGAAGCAATTCAAATATATTGAATTGCTGGCAGAGAATCCATACATGTTTGCAGCAACTTTCATTCTTGCCTCTTCAGAAGACAGACTTCAGCTGAGGGGCATAAAGCCAGAGAGACCAAGGTAAGTTTCAGAGCAAGAGAGGAAGTTTACTTAAAAAGGCTTTCGAATAAGAAAGAAGAAAGTTATGCTTGGAAAAAACCATGTGAAGGTTAAAAAGAGCATTTAACCTTGATCCTAGGGCTTTCTAGGCTCACCTCTTTCCCATGATTCTTCTCTTAGGTGGGCTTCTCGCATGTGCAGTGCCCTCTTTACCAATGGGAATTGAACATGTGCAGTGTGTTTAGGAAGTTGAACATATGCCCATCTGAGGCTTTCTTCTTTTTATTCTGGTGGAGTGTCCCTGAGAGGTCATAGTTCGCTATCTTGTTTCTTAATGCTCATACCCAGAAAGTTTCTTCTTCCTGGCATCTGCTTTCAATTAACACTTTACTATTAATAGCTGTGAAGCATCAGAAGATTGTCTTTCCTTGGCTTCAGAGAGGTAGTGTGATAATTAACAAACCATCACCTGATATTCCTCCTGGGTATGGGAAGAGTGCTCCTCTTTCTGCCTTGCTCATGCCTATCTAACTACCTGTAACAGAATGGCCCAGTATGTAATGGAAAGGGCATAGAGCTTGGAATTTAGATACGAGATCTTCTACAGATCTGCTATAGTCTGCTACATATCAGCTGTGTTAATCTGGGATGTTTACATAACTCCTCTGGGTCTCAATTTCTTGATTGTGAAATAGGTTTAATGATGCTATTGACACAGTGTTGTGAGAATGTGATAATATAAATATATTTACCAGGAAGTGGTCCACTTGCGGGGGTTGGTAGGAAGAATTTGCTGGCAACAGCATAGGTCTGTATAGGTCTGAAAAAGGAAAGTTTCTTAAAAAGAACACTGCAAAAGGGTACAGTGAGTGCCTCAGAGAGACAGGAGTGAGTGTGCCACGGTAGATATTCCTTAGCAGTGTTTATTAAGGTGAAAGCTAAAGGGTAATTTTGACCATGTTAGCCACATAGTTCATGATAAATGATTATATTGTAGATATTTTGGTGCCTTAATACCAGCAAGGGTTGCACAGTGAATTTTGGCATGGCATTCTGGAGATGTGCAGGAATTCTGGTTACTTATAATCTTTATGTTGAAAAGTAGCCTGGAACCAGTTGCTGAATTTAGATACTAGAGAAGTTTAATTACTTCTAAATTCCCAGATAAAAAGTTTTGTCTCTGGATGGCCTGTTTGATGGTCACTGGGTGGTCTTTGGTTCCTTCTAAATTCCTCAGATAAGGAGTTTTTGTCTCAGGGGCCTGTTTAATGGTCACTGGGTGACTTTTGCTCTCTTCACATACCTAAGGCAGTACCTGTTACATAGACACACAATAGATGCCAGTAATGCTAATTTCTAACCTCATTCTATTATGTCATGTGAAGCAGTGGATAAATTTTATTCACTAAATATTGGCTAGAGAATAAAGATATTCCCAGCTTCAGTTTGGCAGTCTCCAAAACATAAGATAGACAAGTTGTACTAGGAAGCATATCAAGGAAATTAGGTTGAACATAACTTATTGAAACTGTGTAAAATCTGAATTTGGAATAAACAGGAATGCTGTTCATTTATAGCTACAACTATGTGACTGTTCTCTCTTTGCATGAAATTTTTATTTTCCTTAATTTTTGGTAAATCTGTGGAAGAGCAGAGTCACATGTAAGGTATTCTAAATGATACTTCCAAGGTTGGTTCATTGACATGCTGAGCATGTTGAACTAAAGAAATAGCCTCAGAACCAAGGTCTTTCTGACCTTCTCCTGACTCCCCATCTCTCACCCTCTGCTTTTCCCAAAGCACAGGAAGGGACTTTCTATGATATTCTCTTACCGTACTAATAAGAGTTCTTCCAGAAGGAATGTGATTGGTGTGAGCACCCTCCATTAAATTTACATTAAGCATAGCTGACTGACTCCTTTTGAAGAGGAAACTAGAGTTTTCCACATCCAGGACACCATATCCAGATAGACTTTTTCACCCCTTCTTCTGTGGACCATTACCTGAGAGAAGACACTCTACAGATTTAGTCTTTATTTGAAATCAGAAGACCTAGATTTGGTTGTTTCTTCAACTTTTCTTTCCACCATGATTGCAAATTTTCTGAGGCTTCCCCAGTCAGGCAGAACTGTGAGTCAATTAAACCTCTTTCCTTTGTAAATTACCCAGTCCCAGGCAATTCTTTATGACAGAGTGAGAATGGAGTAATACAGTAAATTGCCCCAGAGAGACTAGGGTGCTATAAAGATACCCCAAAATGTGGAATTGACTTTGGAACTGGGTGACAGGCAGAGGTTGGAACAATTTGGAAGGCTCAGAAGAAGACAGAAAAATGTAGGAAAGTTTGGAACATCCTTGAGACTTCTTGAATGGTTTGATGAAAATGTTGATAGTGAAAGTGGACAATGAAGTCCAGGCTGAGGTGGGCTCAGATGAAGATGAGGAACTTCTTGGGAACTGGAGCAAAGGTGACTCTTGCTATGCTTAGCAAAGAGACTGATGGCATTTTTTCCCCGGCCCTAGGGATCTGTGGAACTTTGAACTTGAGAGATATGACTTAGGTTATCTGGCAGAAGAAATATCTAAGTGGCAAAGCATTCCAGAGGAGGCAGAGCTTTATGTTCGGAGTTTGGAAAACATGCATCCTGACCATGATATAGAAAGGAAAAACCCATTTTCTGAGAAGAAATTCAAGCTGGCTGGAGAAGTTTGCATAAGTAATAAAAAGCCAAATGCCAATTGCCAAGACAAAGGGGAAAATGCCTCCAGGGCATGTCAGAGACCTTTGCTGCAGCCCGTCCCATCCGGGCCCAGAGGCCTGAGAGAGAAAAATGATTTCCTGGGCCAAACCCAGTGTTCTCTGTTTCATGCAGCCTTAGGACATGACATACTGTGTCTCAGCTGCTTCAACTGCAGCCATGGGTAAAAGGGGCCAAGGAATATGTTGGGCCATTGCTTCAGAGAGTGCAAACCCCAAGCCTTGGTGGCTTACACATGGTGTTGGACCTGTGGGTGCACAGAAACAAAAAAATAAGGTTTGGGAACCTCCACTCAGATTTCAGAAGATGTATGGAAATGCCTGGATTTTCAAGGCAGAATTTTGATGCAGGGGCAGAGCCCTCATGAAGACCCTCTGCTAGGGCAGTGCAAAAGGAAAATGTGGGGTGGGAGCCCCCACACACAGTTCCCACTGGACACTGCCTAGTGAAGCTGTGAGAAGAAGACCACCATCCTCTAGACACCAAAACGGTAGATCCACCAACAGCTTGCACCATGTGCCTGGAAAAGCGGCAGACACTCAATGCCAGCCTGTGAAAGCAACTGGGAGGGAGAATGTACTCTGCAAAGCCACAGGGGCAGAGCTGCCTAAGGCCATGGAAGCCCACCTTTTGCATCAAAGTAACTTGGATGTTTGACATAGGAGACCATTTTGGAACTTTAAGATTTAATGATGGCACAGCTGAATTTCAGACTTGCATGGGACCTGTAGCCCCTTTGTTTGGCTAATTTCTCCCATTAGGAGTGGGAACATCTACTCAATGCCAGTACTTCCATTGTATCTAGAAAGTAACTTGCCTTGACCCAGATAAGACTTTGGGTTAATGCTGGAATGAGTTAAGACTTTGGGGTGCTGTTGGAAAGACATTATTATATTTTGAAATGTGAGGACATGAGATTTGGGAGGGTCCAGGGGTGAAATGATATGGGTTGGCTGTGTCCCTACCCAAAATCTTATCTTGAATAGTAATTTGAATTATATTCCCCATGTGTTGGGGAAGGGACCTCATGGGAGGTGATTGGATCATGAGAGCGGTTCCTCCATGCTGTTCTCATGATAATAAGTTAGTTCTCATGTGATTTGGTGGTTTTATAAGGGACTTTCCCCCTTTGCTCTGCACTTCTCTTTCCTGCCACCATGTGAAGAAGGATGTGTTTGCTTCCCCTTCTGCCATGATTGTAAATTTCCTGAGGCTTTTCCAGCCTGTGGAACTCTGAGTCAATTAAAGCTCTTTCCTTTATAAATTACCCAGTCTCATGCAATTCTTTATAGCAGCATGAGAATGGACTAATACAGGGATCAAGGAACTAAATTAACAAAAAGTTCTCTTTTTTTCTCTTTTTTATTCTTTCCTTCCTCCTTCCTTCCCTCCTGATGTCTCTGCTTTTCTTTATATTTTCCTTGATTCTTTATTTTCTATAGCCTGAATTATTTTGTGTATTTAGTCTTCAAACAGCCATTCTGATCCTTAGCTATATACTGGCTTTTATAATTCTAAATACCTAAAAAAAATTAAATTCATTGTTTTCATTCTTCTTAAGGAAGTCAAAGTAAATTAGGTTGCCTGCCAGAATGTGGATAGCTTCTTTGGCATCTGGGGCCTAGATCTAAACAATAGTGCCTGGAGAGCTGGGGATGGTAATATGATCTAGTGTTCAAGCAACTGGACCTATAAATAAGAATAATTTACCTGAATAAGAAATGTGGGTAGGGCAAGGTATTAATCAGAGTTCTAGTAGAGAAATAGAAAGAGTAGGATGTATTATCTATCCATCTATCTATCTATCACAAGGAAGTCTCTTATGCCATTTTGGAGACTGGCTGGATAAATTTGAAATTCATAGATCAGGCCATCAAGAAGGGCAGGTTGGAAATTCTCAGGCAGGATTTATGCAAGTAGAATATCTGTTTTGTCAGAGAAACCTCAGTTTTGTTCTTCAGGCCTCTCATCTGATTAGGTGAGGCCCCTTTAGAATACTGAGGATAATTTCCTTTACTTAAAGGAATTGATGGTAGATGCTAATCACATCTACAAAATACCTTCACAGGAACACCTAGTTTGTTTAGTGTTTGAATAACAGGGGACCATAGCTTAGCCAAGTTGACACATAAAACTAACCATCATAGGCAGGCACTCCAAAACATGCCTAATACATTGACTATACAAGAAGATGGAAGTGCACTGTAAGAAAAAATGTTGAACTTGTTTTTGAACACAGAGTTTTCAGTGTCCCTTAGTCATCGACATATTATCTTTGTGCTTTTGTACAAAGAGTTTGTTCTAGATGATTTCTGAGGCTCCTTTCAGTCATAAAATAATTGCTGTTATTATCACATGCAGAAACAATAGAGATGATTAAGAAAAGGCAATGTCATTGCAAAGAGAATGACCTTGCAGAATTCAAAATTTTTGTTATTTATCACCTCTTCTCGAAAGGAAGGTAACAGAATGAATTATTATGGTTAAGAAATAAGGCATTCAGTTAGGCACTTACTCAGCACACCATAGTCCATATACTATGTTAGATGCTACAGATATAGATATGGAGAAACATGACTATAATCTAATGACTATAGGCAAATTGATCATTTCAGTACTTGTTATGTTCTGTGAGAGAAACATGCACAGCACTGAGGAGTGCCATGTGAGTCAGGCCAGGGGTTCAGGGAAGACTTCCTGGGAGAGAGACATTTTGAACTAAACCTGAAGTCAGGATTTACATAGGCAGAGAAGATGGCCATGGGGAGGACAGCTGCTGGGAACAGAGAAATTTTGAGAAAAATCTCTGCTATAGGCTGGTGAGGACAGAAAAATCACACACTTTAATGGGCTATTTAACTTTTTTAAAAGTGCTATAAGTTTGCAGGGAAAGAAATTCGTGTGTTTTGAGACAGTGAGAGAAGTTATATATCTTGATCAGAACCTTGAGAGAAGAGAAAGGATTCCAGGTGCACTATGGTGATGAGGGTAGCTGGGACAGGCACAACTAGAGGGGCATTTTAGGCAGAAGGTAGAAGACAGTAGATTTAGGGGTGAGTAAGAGAATGGATTATTCATTTACTTTTGGGTATGTTGTATCTCTCCAAACACCCTCATGGTACAGAGAAATAGCCTTATTAGACAGATACCGGGTCCAATTTCTAAGCTTATGTATTACATGACTGTCATTTTATGGTAATCATGCTATACACAAAAATTCTAAAGTGAGAGATAATTCTTTCCCTAGATTTATTCATTCACTTTCAAACAAAATTGTATTAAAATTCTTTTGTCCATTTTCTTTTGTTTTCCCTCCATTGTTTTAGTTCCTTCATCTTTCAGTTTTCTGATTATATTAATGCTACTTGGATATCAACCCTGTTCAATTTACTTGGCATACACAGCATAAAATTTCCAAATTGTGACTTGATTCCTGCAGTTCCCATAATTCTCATTCTTGTCATTTTAAGTGCTGATTGAAAGCAGAAAATTTATATGCTGCTACATCAGTGCATTTTGAAAGCAGACTTTGAAAACATCATTCACTTATTTATACAAACCTTAAACCATCCAAGGCCTTTTTGAATAAGAAGAATTTTATCTGCTCAGGACATATTGCCATGTTGTTTTCATTTATGGAGCTGTGAACTATCATCAACCAGCATGTCCTCAGAACATTGAGATGAAGTAGATGGTAAACTTTACGGAGTTGTGCTTGTTTGTTTGTGATTCTTTGTGCATCTGTGTGTGTGTGTGTGTGTGTGTGTGTGTGTGCATGTGTTTTCTATGGATTTGTCCAGTGAAGTAATATAGAGCTCCAAATATTAGTACATGGTTTTCTCCTTATTTTGTGCTCAAGTACTTTTTGCCCTGTGTATGAAATAAGCTATGTGAATGTCCTTTGCATAACTAATGCATCATATTATGGTGAAACACTGCTTCTTTGTATTATATTGAAAAAAATGCTTCAGGCTGTGCACTTCTTATTGCAACAGAAATGTGCTCCAGCTTGAATGGGTCCCCTCCAAAATTCAGGTGCTCAAACTTAATGGCCAAATGACTAATATAACACTATTAAGGGATATGACCCTTAAGAGGTAATTAGTCCATAAGGGCTCATCCCTTGTGAATGGGATTAGGTACCCCTATAAAAGGACTTGGCAGAGGATTTGTCTTTTTTTAATCCTTCCACCTTATGCCAGAGAGGGCACAACATTCTTCTCCTCTGAGGAAAACAGTGTTCCAGGTGCCATCTTGGAGGAGACCAGACTCTTACCAGGTAATGAACCTGCCAGTACCTTGATCTTAGACTTCACAACCTCTGAAACTGTGAGAAATAACTTTATGTTCTTCATAAATTACCCAGACTGTGATATTTTGTTATGGCAGCACAGTGTAGGACAAAATTTATTTGTCTAAATTTAGTATTAAAAAGTTTTAATATAAATCCTCTTTTTTAACTTTAATATCTTCCTTCCTTCCTTCCTTCCTCACTCACTCCTTCCCTCTCTCCATCCTTCCTTCTTTCCTTTCTTCCCCCTTCCTCTCTTCTTGCTTCCTTCCTTTTTTACTTCTTCCTCTTGTCATTATTTCAGTGATTTCGTTTCTCCTTTGCCTGCTCTGTCTTTTTAATAACTGCTACATACAAGGCTATACTCTTGACACTGTGAGAGTTAGAAAGATAAAATAAATACTACAAATAATTAAGTACTTTTGAGTACTTATTATGGACCAGACACTCTTTCATATGTTTTACATGTATTAACTTATATAATTTTCACAATAAGTGTATGAAACAAATACTGTTATCATCTCCATTTTACAGAGAGAAAACTAAGTCTTAATGAAGTCCCATAATTGCCCCAGACTCCACAGGAGTTAAAAAGCAAAGATTTAAACCCATATTCTTAATCACATCCTCATTGTTTCATCTAACTAAAGCCTAGCAGGAAAAGTGACAGCCACAAAAATACATAAAAAATAAATAAAGTAGATACCATGAGTGACACTCATCCAAAGTACTACAGAAGCTCAGAGGAGGGAAGAAGATTTGAGCATGTTAGCCATCGTCAGGGGCCTTGATGGATGGGGAGGATTTTGAGAGAGAATGGTAAAGAGGACATTCCAGCAGGAGGGAATGATTTATCTCTGAGATCAGGCCATTGAGAACACAAAGGGGAGCAGTCAGAACAAAGCCTGGAAGGGCAAGTTAGAGCTGTGTTGTGTGAGGCTTTAAATACAAGCAGAAAAGTTGGCATTTAACATGTTAGGCAGGAGGAAAACAGCTAAAGGTTTTAAGCAGGAGAGTGACACTGATTTGTATAAAATCCTTTATTAAGATTCTGTAGGATGGATTAGCAAGAATGAGTTCAAACTTTGGGAGATTGAATTTAAGTTTGGTAAGAGAGACTAAAGGCTTGAATTCAAGTATTGGCTTTGGGCATGATCAGCGGAGAATAAGAGGCCCTACAAATGCATACAGAACATAGTAACCTCATGGAGGAAGAATGAGGGTTCCACGGTTTCTAAGGAAGCAGTACAGCTCTGGGAGAATGAGGGTACTGTTCACTTACACAGGAAACCAGGTTTAAGGGGAGCAGAGTGGAGTTGCATTCATATTTTGACCTATCAGTGTCCAAGACAATGTTCCACCATTAATAAGAAATAAATGTATAAAGTCAAGGGCAAGAACTTTTAAGGATCCAACAGTGCTCAGCCGGGTTGTTTTGTCTATCTCTTTCTCTTTCCCCTTTTGGTGTTCTTTCACATTTGGCCTCCTGCTATTTGGAAAGTTTTCCAATGCCTGGATGGACTGGCTGCTCACCATTTATCTCCTCCTTCTGATTTCTCTGAATTGTCACAACCAAATTCATGAAATTGTATCTCTTAGTTGTTTACATTTGCTGATCTTTAGCAAAAAGTAAAAGCAAAATCATAGCTAAACCAAACCGAAACAGAACAAATAGGCATGCAGCCTAGAGGAAAAGAGAAACTGAAAACAAGAGAAACCAGGAAGCCATGCAGACATCAACCTAATAGAAACCAAGCAGAAACTGCCACAGAAACAATGCTGACTACATTTGTCTCCATGGATTTTATCTCAGGTTCTGCCAATGAAAACCTGAGAGTAGGTCTTTTAGAATTACCTACATGGTCTGTGGTCAACAGATTAAATTGGATTAAACAAACAAACAAACAACTCTTGACTAAGGGAGAACAGAAAGCTTTGGTTTTCCAGACTAGATAAATAGAAGTTCCTTCATGGTATGAAGAGAGGTCACAGCTAAATTAATCAAAGTAGAAACATGGAGATGTTGCTTTGAAAGTTATATTGGCCAGGTGCAGTGCCTCATGCTTGTAATCCCAGAACTTTGGAAGGCCGAGGAAAGGAGACAGAGACCATCCTGGCTAACATGGTGAAACTCTCTCTCTCCTAAAAATACAAAAAATTAGCCTGGTGTGCTGGCACGTGCCTGTAATCCCAGCAGGAGGCTGAGGCAGGAGAATCACTTGCACTTGGGAGGCAGAGGTTGCAGTGAGCCAAGATTGCACCACTGCACTCCAGCCTAGGCAACAGAGCAAGGTTCCTTTTCAAAAAGAAAAAAAGAAAGAAAGAAAGGAAGGAAGTTATATTAAAGAATGCAAGTTTAGGATGCCTAGGAATAAATTTATTATATCATATTCCTTCAGTCTCATTAGCTGTCAGCTAATGGCATTAACAGAAAGAAAAGTTTCTATTTTTAATTCTCTCAATCTATAAGAATTTGAATAAAATAACGTCTTGGCAAGTCTTTTGTTGAAAATCATAGCTAGTGAACAGATTTAAGATCAAGTTGTTTTCTTTAATTAATGGGATTTATTTTGATATCTGTTTTGAGACATCACCAAGCTTTCTTTGCTTTTTTTTTTTTCTCCAGATGTGCTATAATTATGAACGAAGTGTTTGCCTTTCAGATTTCTTTCTGGTGTCTTGCCAATTGCCTGTTGATCTTCTGCTCTGTCTTCCACAACCATCTCTACACATTATTCTTCTGATCGTATTCTGTGTGCCTCTACAGCAAGTGTATCTACAAGTTATATTATCAATAGTTCCAAACTTCCAAATTGTCTCCTGGCACCCTCTTTATTTTTAGCTATGAACTTCTCAAGGATAGGACTCTTGTCTTTAATCATATGACCATTTTCCCCTTCACAATAACTCTGCTTTAGAAACTCAGAGCAATTATCACTGATGCTGAGGTGGCTTCCATAACCTCCTTTCTTCTCTAGTTGAGTTAGGAACTCTCATTACACCTTGTAACCCTTTCTCTCATTGAGTACAGAGGCTGTGTCATTCTCTCTCTCTCTCTCTCTCTCTCTCTCTCTCTGCCTCTCTCTCTCTCTATAAAGATTTGCATTGTTTTCAGCACACAATGGATTCCTCAGTTAAGACCTGTGGAGTGAAAAAAAAAAGAACTATTTATTTGCATCTGTTAAAAAAAAAGTGTGCTTACAAAATGGACTTAGCTATAGCTATTGATATAGTTACAAATTAGGTTCATTTTTAGCCTTTTCCAAAATCCCCTTTCTGAGGCATCTTCCTATACATTGGTCCACCTCCATTGGCACTAGTGCCTTGATGCCACCTTTGGGCATTGCTTGAGGCTCAAAAAGCATTAATATCTCCTCTTCCCATTGTTGTTTCTGTTCTTCTATTCCAGTGATAATAGCTAGTTGTCAGCAAAAGAGAAGACTGTCTTTTAATTCTCATAAAATAACAAAGAAATAAGAATGTAATAATTGAGCTTTCTCAAATCTATTTGAATTTCAAAAGCAAGTGTTAATCCTGAAGAATCAACCTTTAGTGATAAGATTTAGAGTATCACTTGAAAAATATCTCATATCCTGCTTGTCTATCTGTAAAACTCAGTCTGCACAACACTGGGACATGGATACATTGGGACAGAGTAGTTATTTGTTGTGGGGGTGCATTAGGATATTATTCTCTTAGCTGTGATCTGTAGCTCCCCAGACACTGTGGGTTAGAGCCAAACTTATGTTAAGTGCTTACTGCAATCCCTGCAATGACTGGCTCATGGAAAGGGAGCCAGATTTCTTTCCAGACTTGTTTATTGCCACTTTCCTCTGCACGTTCTACATTCCAGGTATGGTTGGCTTTAACTTAGTTTTGTATGTATAGCCAAACTCTTTCTGGACTCAGAATATACTACTCTATCATTCAGGAAGGACATCTTCCTCTTCTTCAACTGGTTAACTTCTACTCAATCTACTCATCTTTCTGGTACTATATACTTTATAACACTTCATGGTATATATCCAAAGGAAATGAAATCGGTATGTTGAAGAAATATCTTTATTCCCTCATTTATTGCAGCATTATTCACAGTAGCACTATTCATGATAGTCACAATGTGGAGCCAACATAAGTGTTCATCAGTGGATGAATGGATGAAGGAAATGTGGTATATAGGCACAATGGAATACTATTCAACCATAAGAAAGAATGAAATCTTCTTGTCATTTGTGACAACACAGATGAGTTTGAAGGACATTATGCAAAGTGAAATAAGCCAGACCCAGAAAGATAAATACCATATAATCTCACTCATACGATGGAATCTAAAAAAGTTGATCTCATAGAAGTATAGTGTAGACTGCTGGTTACCAGAGGTTAAGGTGGTTAGGAGGGAGGAAAAATGGGGAGGTATTAGTCAAAGGATACACAAGCCGATCTCAGAGATACTGTGGGATCTGTTCCAGACCACTGCAATAAAATGAATATTGCAATAATGTGAGTGACATGAATTTTTGGTTTCCCTCTGCATATAAAAGTAAAGTTTATACCATACTATAGTTTAGTAAATGTGCAATTGCATTATGTCTAAAAAAAAGTACATACATAAAATAAAAAATATTTTATTGGGAAGGCATGGTGGGCCATGCCTATAATCCCAGCATGTTGACAGACTGAAGAGAGAGAATTGCTTAAGGCCTGGAGTTTGATGTCACAGTGAGCTAAGATTGTGCCACTTCACTACAGCCTAATGTTAATGAGCATCTGAGCCATCAATGAGTCATAATATTTTGGGAGTAAAGGGTCTTGCCTTGATGTTGATGGCTGCTGACTGATCAGGGTGAAGGTTGCTGAAGTTTAGGGTGGTTGTTGCAATTTCTTAAAACAAGACAGTGATGAAATTTGCCACATCTCTGTAGCATGTGATGTTTTTTTAAATAGCATTTTAACCACAGTAGAACTTTTTTCAAAATTGGAATAAATCCTCTCAAACCTTGCTGCTGCTTTAGTAGCGAAGTTTATGCAAACTCTAAATCCATATTTGTCATTTAAACAATGTTCACAAAATCTTCATTAGGAGTTAGATTCCATCTAAAAAATCCACTTTCTTTGCTCATCTATAAGAAGCAATTTTTCATTTATTAACATTTTATCCCAAGATTGTGGCAATTCAGTCACATCTTCAGGCTCCACTTTTAATTTTAGTTCTCTTACTATTTCCACCACATCTGTAGTTGCTTCCTTCACTGAAGGCTTGAACCTCTCAAGGTCATGAAGAACGGTTAGAATCAACTTCTTCCAAACTTCTGTTCATGGTGATATTTTGATTTCCTCCTTTGAATCCGAATGTTCTTAATGGCATTTAGCATATGAGTCCTTTCCAGAAGGTTTTCAATTTACCTTTCTCAGATTCATCAGAGAAATCTTTGTCTATGGCAGCTATAGCCTTACAAAAGGCATTTCTTAAATAATCAGACTTAAAAGTTGAAATGACTGCTTTATCTATGGGCTGCAAAAGGGATGTTGGTGTTAGCAGATGTGAAAACAACATTAATTTCCTTCCACATCTCCATCACCGCTCTTGGGTGATTCGGTGCATTGTCAATGAGTAATAATATTTTGAAAGGAATCTGTTCTCTTCTGAGCAGTAGGTCTCAACAGTGGGCTTAACATACTCAGTAAACCATACTGTAAACTGATGTGCTATTGTCCAAGCTTTGTTGTTCCATTTATACAGCACGGGCAGAGTAGATTTACCATCATTCTTAAGGGATCTAGGATTTTCAGAATAGTAAATAAGCATTTGCTTCAACTTAAAGCAAAGAGCTGCTTTATCTCCTAACAAGAGAGTCAGCCTGTTCTTTGAAGCATTAAAACCAGCCATTTCCTTCTCTCTGACTACGGAAGTCCTGTATTGCATTTTCTTCCAATAGAAGGCTGCTTTAGCTACAGTGAAAACCTGTCATTTAAGGTAGCTATCTTCCTCAATGATCTTAGCTAGGTCTTCTGAAGGACTTTTTAAAACTTCTATATCAGCATTTGCTGCTTCACCATGACATTAGCATACATTAGCATACATTCATGAGATTTAAGGAAAGACACTGTCTCTGTAAGTTACAGAGACTTTCCTTATATTTTACAGAGACAGTGTCTTTTCTTAAATCTCATGAATGTATATGCTAATGTCAAACTTCTCTTCCTCATCTCTTTCAGCCTTCAGATAATTTAAGAGAGTTAGAACTCTTGTCTGGGTTGAGCTTTGGCTTCAGGAAATACTATGGCTAATTTGACCTTGGATCCAGACTACTCAAACTTTCTCCATTCGGCAATAAAACTGTTTTGCTTTTTTATGATTTGTGTGTTCACTGGAACAGCAATTTTAATTTCCTTTAAGAATTTTCCCTTTATGTCCATAATTGGGCTGTTTGGCTCAAGAGGCCAGCTTTTGGCCTGTCTTGGCTTCCAATATGCTTTCCTCACACAGCTTAATCATTTCTAGTTTCTGATTTAAAGTGACAGATATATCATTTCTCAGCCTTTTGGCTAAGATCAAGTGGAAGTGAGAGATGTGCAGCTCTTCTTTTCACTTCAACAGTTAGAGACTATTGTAGAGTTAATTAGACAAATTTCAATATTGTCTTGTCTCAGAGAATAGGAAGGCCAAAGGAGATGGAGTGAGATAGAGGAACAGCTAGTGGGTGGAGCAGTTAGAAACACACATTTATCTATTAAATTTGCTGTCTTAAATGGGTGTGGTTCTTGGTGTCGAAAAATAGTTACAATAGTACATTGAAGAATGCTAATCATCACAACAGATATATAATAAAGTTTGAACTATTGCAAGAATTACTAAAATGTGATACAGAGACATGAAGTGAGCATATGTTGTTGGAAAATGGTGCCGATAGATTTGTTCAATGCAGGGTTGTCACACATCTTCAATTTGTGAAAACACACAGTATGTGCACAGAACAATAAAGTAAAGCAAAGTATGAAGTATGCCTCATTCTACATATACTTAGAAGTAATAAATTCAAGAAATCTCTTCTATAGCACATTGACTAGAGTTAATGGTAGATTCTTGAAAAATGTAAAGATAGTGGATGATAAGTGTTTTCGCTACAAAATGATAGCTATATAAGGTAATGATTTTGCTACTTAACAAATTTACAGATTTAACTCTTTCACAATTTTTATATACTTCAAACATCATATTGTACATGATAAATACACAATAAAAATTAAAAAGAAATAATGAGCAACTGCTGGGCTCAAAGCATTGTATGTCATGATGAGAGAGTTACAAACACAAGAAATAAGGTCTTTACACTTTAAACGATGTGACTGATTCTCATTTATTCAGAGGTTCATAAGCACAGTGTGACCTAAAATGCAGGTGCATGAATCTGATGGGCACTATGACTCCTCTGAACCTTTCAGTTCTGATGATTCTAAGGAGACTATAAATGTGTGTGATATGTGTGTAGTGGCAGTGGTGGGAGGGCCATTAGAAGGATGGACAGGCAGAGTAATTTCCCTCTCTGTAGAATTTCATAACAAATTGTTTGCAGCAATACAACCCCTAGCAATAAACTGATACAAACATCAAACTGATTATTTCTTTTGCAGGAAAAAAAGCTAAGGATCTTATAAACATGTGCTTTGAAACACCTCTTACTGTCTCGGTGAGTTTTTATGGAAAGGCTGACTGCAAAGTGGATGAGAAGAACAAAAGGAATGGAATAGTAATTATCACTTTATGTAAGAAATAAAGGCAATATAGTTCTGCTGCTCCTTTTTGCTTACTTTCATAACAAAGAGCCATCATGCCAGCAATGTGCAGAGGGCCAAAACCTGGGTTTAGAATGTTCAAACACACCTCAAATGCCACTGCACTCAGTTATTTCCGGTGTCAGGGTTCTTGGTTGTCTCATCCCCTAGTTAATTATTTCCACTGGCTTCTAATATCACTTCTACCACCACAACTGTACACTGACATGTCCCTAAATATCTCCCCTGCTAAGGACATCCCCACAAATCTACCAACATAAGATTTGGGTGGAAGTTTCATATAAGAGATATTATGAGCATGTTTTATTAGTAATGTTAAAATAATTATTTTTTTTTTCACTTCTAGCTGCTCAGTAACTCTGTCTCCCTCACATTTAAAGTACTAGTTATCTCTGGTGGAAAGGTTTTTACCTAAGGCTATATTTCTGGATAACAAGGAATGATGAGAAATCAGGAGATAAAAAGAAGAAAAGAAAAAGAAGATGGGAAGAAAAGGGACAAAGGAAATGAATGTGAAAGAATTAGAAAGTCTTTGAAGAGAAATAAACAAGGAGGGTGTTGGATGGACACAACACACACACACACACACACACACACACACACACACACACACACACACACACACGGTAGGCCAGGCACAGTAATCTCAGCAATTTGGGGGGCTGAGGTGGGAGGATTGCTTGAGACCAGTCTGGGCAATACTGTGAGACTGCTACAAAAAAATAAAAATAAAAAATTAGCTGGGCATGGTGGTGCATGCCTGTAGTCCCAGCTATTCTGGAAGCTGAGGATGGAGTATTGCTTGAGCCAAGGAGGTTGAGACGACAATGTGTTATGATCACCACACTTCACCCTGTCTCAAAAAATAAATAAATAAAAATAAAAACATAAATATTGCAGAATAAGCCAATACACTAGGGTAGAATAAAGGGGAGGGGGGAAGAAGAATAAACACAATTAAGCTGAGTTTTAATCTGTGACAAAGAGCTCTGTGGAAATAGAAAAAAATGTTTCTGACCCATTTAAGTTTTTTTTAAAAAGGAGGGTTAGGGTTAATGGAAACTTGGATTACTGTGGCATTTAAACATAATATCTAGAACAGAGTACTAATATCTTATTATTGTCATCTTCTAACTCCCTCTCTGATCCCTATATTGTGGAGTCTGAAGGAGCTCTATATCCTTAAGAAGTCTTTCCAAAGTACCGTTAGTAACATAAAAGCCTGTGCAGGAAAATAAATAATATTTTAATTTCAGCTTTAGTAGGTGGGTCTTCAGATTTGCCCAGCTAAGTGAGGCAACGGAGTAACAACACCATTTCTATGTGTTTATTTATATCCCTATTCTGAATGGCTCAGCCAAAATGCCACTTCTTTATGAAAAATTTCCCTGATCTTTCCCTTTTAGAGGGAATTTATCCTTCTGTCTTCATAGCATTTAACCATGATTATGGTATTCTCTACAATTATTACAGCTATGGGTGTGTTATATTCTTTTACAACCATCCACATATGTAAATATTTATATATAACCTACAATGGTAGAATCTGAGGAAACTAAAAAGTATTTATTAATGAATAAACAAATGAATTCCTAATTTCTCCAAATGCAAGCCAGAGAGAATTCATTGGCATCTATTTTAAAAACTGCTGTTGTTTATGTAAAATCTAGCTTACTGAAAGTCTTGGTACATTTTTCCATCTTTAGGAGAAGTGTAGATGTGTGTGTGTGCAGACATGCATGCATGTCTGTTTTGAATAGGTTTATTTGATTTGTAAAGAGTGAGTAATTTCAAATTCAGATTGAAATATTTCCATGATGCCAGCCTGCTTTCTCAAGGGAGGTATACTTCTGCTCAAAGTGAAAATTTAAAAATGTCTATATCTCATGGGAAATGGTGCTTCCTTTGAGGTAGTTTACTTTTCTGCTTGCAGGTAATATGAGAAAATGATTAAGATCTTAGGCTCTGGAGTAAGACAGAAGTCCAAATCCCCTACTCTTCCACTTTGGATTACCCAATTTTGATAATCTTAGTTTCCTGTTTGCAAAATGGAGGAAATATTCATGATTATTTTATAGGATTGTTCTGAGGACTAAATGAGATGTAAAATACTAAGCAAAATACATGGACCAGAGAAAACACCGTGTTAATGTTAGATATAGTAATATCTATAGAGCTCTATGTGCAAATGCCTTCTTTTTGAAAACTTCTTTACAACTCTAATGTGCATAGTTACTTCCTTATTTGTTCAATGTGTCCTTATCCTTTGACCAAAGCCAAATGGCTAAAAATGAACTTCATCCTAAGCTAGGTCAATATAAGTTTCTTCTTTGGGAATGGGAATTTGACATCAAGAGAATATTTTTTTTTCTCATTTTGAATTGTTAGCCCTATAATGTAGACATGGGAGCTATTATGCACATGGATTTTGCATAGTACCTAGAGAAAAAGAGAAAGCTAATCTTAAGCAACAGAGAGAAGAAAAAAAAATGGTAGGTTATTAGGCCCCAGTTAAAGATAGTGGATTGAACATACCTATTAACCCCACTCTTTCCTGAAACACTCAGAAAACACTGTAAAGGAGTTAAAAGAAGGCGTTATGGACCTTCTACTTCCAAAACAAGATGAAGGAGGTGCATTTCTTCTCATTCCTCCCACTAGTACAGCTAAGTGCCCTGGACATTAGATATAAAACAAATCAAGAAAACTTTGAAAAGTGGAGAGAAGATAGACTGGTGAGGAATCTCAGTAATCTAGATAAGACATAGTGTTAAATTTCCTGGGTTTTCTTTTTGCCTTATATATGCTCATATTTCTGTGTAGTGAAAAAGCCTGCAACCTGGAAATGTGAATAATAACAGACAAAAAGGAATATTTAAGAAAACCCTGGGGTTTTTTTCTAGGCAAAAACAATGGTAAATATACTTGAAACAAATTTTTAAAATAGTAGGCAGTATACCAGGAAAGTTTTAGACAACAATTACTCTACTGTAACCAAACATCATAGAGAAAAGTGTGGCCCCTCCTATATCCCCAGCAACAAAGCCCCGGTGGGAAGCCTAGAATTCCTCCCTTGCCCAGTTGTGATGGTTCCCTCCCCAACTTGATGTGTTTTGCAGTAGACCAAGGGGAGCTGACACTTTAATCCCCAATTGGCCATGTCAGTAGGGAACATGTGGGGAGCATGGACCTCCATTCCCACCCAGTGATAACAGACTGCTCCTCCTTCTCCCTGACATGGTTCTGTTACTGAAGGAAAGTGGGAAACTGGGACCTTTACCTCCTTTCAGAGGTGACAAGGCTACCCTATGGTATCAGTGGAGGCCATATAGAAGGAAGTAGTAAGTGCCCCTCACTGTCCATCCAGGATTATGTCAGCAGAGGCTTATTGAGAGCCAGAACTACCACCTGTACTCAGTGGCAACAAGGAGCCCTTCTCCCTCTTCCCCAGGTATAAATTAAGGCTGAGTGGGAAACTCAAACTTCCACATTTCTTTTCTTTTTCTTTTTCTTCTTTTTTTGAGACAGTGTCTCACTCAGTCACCCAGGCTGGAGTGCAGTGGCACAATCCCAGCTCACTGTAACCTCTACCACCCAAACTCAAGTGATCCTCCCACCCAGCCTCCTGAGTAACTGGGTTATAGGTATATACCACTACACTGACTAATTTTTTATTTTTATTTTTTGTAGAGCTGGGATCTCTCTGTGTTGCCAGGCTGGTCTTGAACTCCTGGGTTCAAGCGATCCATTTGCTTTGGCCTCCCACAGTGCTTACAGGTGTAAGCCACCATGCCTGGCCAAGAACTCCCACATTCTAACTCCACCTGGCAGTAATATGGTATAAGATCTAAAATTAAGGTCCAGTATTAAGTGTTGTTGTAACATTTGTTGAAAGCAGAATGGCCTCTTCTGGCCTAAGCACATGTTCCCCTCTCCCTGCTCCTGCAGATAAGGCCCTTCAGCCCAACATTCCCTACATCAAGTGGAGCAGGTAAAGTTCCTGCTTATCCCTGAGTAGTGGGTTTCAATTCCAGCCCTTGGAATTATTCAAACAAGTCAATAATATCCTCTCACAGGAACCAGGGGGCACCCTACTCTTACAATACTACCATGCTTTCCTTCTACAGTTCCCTGGTTGTTCATTCTGTCTTTGAGTGCAACCTCAGTGTGACCTGGGATGGTGTGGTATGTGGCATCCTCCTTCCTGGGCTGTGAGTACATGTGACTAATAAATGGCTATCAATTTCATCTGTCTAGTGTTGGGTAATATGTGTTCAGCCATCTCTATGGCTCTAGACAGGAATCTCTCCCTTACCAATAAGGTGAATAGGAGGTCATTAAAACAGGAACAAAACAGCATCATCCTACCCCAACTGGAGCAAGGTGAAAAAAGAAAGAAAGAAAGAAAGAAAGAAAGAAAGAAAGAAAGAAAGAAAGAAAGAAAGAAAGAAAGAAAGAAAAAAGAACAGAAAAAACATTTAAAACAAAGTTTAAAAGAGTTCCCAAGTCTTATAACACACAAATGTTCAGGTTTCAATAAAAAGCAATGCACCATTCCAAAAACCAGGAAGATCATGAATAGAATGAAAAGGACAATTCATAAATGCCAACACTGTGATGACACAGATGTTAGAATTATCTAATAAGATTTTAAAGTAGCCATCATAAAAATGCTCCAGCAAACAATTGTAAATACAATTGAAACAAATTTAAAAAACAAAATCTCAGTGAAGAAATAAAAAATATAAAGAGGGAACAAATGGACATTCTAGAACTGTAAAAAAATACAATAAATTAGAAACAATGACTAAGTTTCACAACAGAATGGAGAGAACATTTAAAATAAAAATCAGTGAAACCTGAAATAACAATAAAAATTACCCAATACGAAACAGGGAAAAAATACACTTTAAAAAAAAAAAATAAAGAAAACAGACTCTCAGGGAACCGAATTTCACACCTTAAACAAAAATTAACACACAGTGGACTATCTATTTAAATGTAAAATGTAAAACACTAAAACTTCTGGAAGAAAATGTGTGAGAAAATATCCAGGACTTAGGAACTGGCAAAGTTTTTAGATCTGACAGCAAAAACATGACATACAGATGCAAAAAAATTGGTAAATTAGATTTCCCCAAAATTAAAATCTTTCTCTACAAAAGACCCTGTTTAGTGGGTGAAAAACAAGGTACAGATTGGGAGAATAGAATATATGTATTACATATTACATATCTAGATATCAAACTCCTATCTAGAGTATATAAAGAATTTTAAAAAGTTTATGATAAAACAATGACAATAAAAAATAACAATTCAATTAAAACATGGAAAAGAGGCATGAACAGACATTTCCCTGGAGGATGTATAAATAACAATCACAAGAAAAGATTTTTAACATCACTTGCTATGAAGGAAATGCAAATTAAGACTAACAAGATATCATTATACATGTTAAAACGATTAACATAAAGAATTGTGGTAATGCCAAATGCTATAAGAATTCTGGAAAGCTAAATCTTTCATACATTGCTGGTGAGAGTGTAAAATGATACAGCCATTCTGGAAAATAGTTTTTCATTTTCTTATAAAATTAAACATTTGACTACCACATGACTCAATACTCACATTTGTAACTTAACTCAGGTCTGGTCATTTATCACTTGAAAGCCAAAAATCAAGAGAAAAGCTTTGGTGAAAAGGAAAGTTAGTTTTACTTTGGAAGCTGGTAACCTGGGGGAGGCAGTGAACTCATGTTCAAACACCACTTCTCTGATTTGTGTCTCTGCATCAGGGGTTTTTAAGAGAAATTGAGGGAAGTGCAAATGATGATCAAAGCATTCTAGTAAAATGAACACAATCTCAGGCAGGCAGTTAATTATTGCTTTTTACGTTAATGTCTTGTAACCTTCTGCAGGCACCTCAGGCTTTTCTTATCAGGCCAGCCAGCCCATTTGCAAAGTTGCTGGTCAGTATATTTTTTTAATCTCTGTTGAAAGTCCAGTTTTCCTAAGGCTGTTTTTAATGAATAATCTACAAACTCAAACAAAGCAGTAATTATATTCAAGCAAATGAGCTTTTCTCTAACTCGGAGTCAGTACTGTTACACCCTTGTGGGCATTTATCACAGAGAAGTAAAGATTTATGTTATAAAAACCTATACAAGAATGGTTACAACAGCTTAATTTGTAAGCACACTCAACTAGAAAATAAACCAAAATGTCCTTCAATAAATATGTGGTTAATAAAACTGTAGCACATTCACAGCACAGAATAATATTTTAATTTGTCTTTAGGCTGATACATGGAAAAACCAAAGACTAAAGATGAGATATGAGATTAATTTGTTCTCTATCTCTCATTACAAATAAATCATTTAAGTTCTCTAATTTAAAATTTCACATTAAGCAGAAAAAAATCATTTTACATTACAAGAAGACTTGATGTTAAGGAATCTGCAGTCAAAATATGTAAAATTCTCATCAATTAAAATATATTACTGTGATTCGGGTCTATTAAATACTGTGAATAATTAGAAAAATGGTTTCCAGCCCTCCTTCTAGTCTTCAAGTAGTTAAAATGCCTATCAAAATGTAAAACAATATCCAAATCACACAAGAAATATGTGGAAGAATGGGAATTGAGATCCCATTTACCTTGTTCCAGAGCCAAGATCTTAACTACATTGTGCATAGAAAGCCTGTAACTTGAGACCTAAAGTACTCCAGAGAAGATTTTTCATTTGTCCATTTTCATTTTGGGTAAAGAAAAGCAGCTACATCTTGTCTTCCTCTAATTTTCTCTAGTGCAAAATAAAAACAGCAAAAACACTGCTCTATTTTATTCACGAGCCCTGTCTATAATATCTTACTCTTTGAAAGGTCATGGTAACTCTGTTTTATCAAATATAATAGCATGTTAAATGCAACTCTTTCTGCTGTCTCTGAAATTACTTATAAACCTCCAAAACCAAAAAGAAGTAACACTAAGGCATGTAGCAAGGAAGAGGTGGATCACAAATATGGTACAATAGTTACTGAGTGATTGTGAAGACTGTTCTGCCAACCTCCATTTGTTGGCCACATCCAGGTTACATAAGAGAGGTTGAAGAGGCTATTGTATTTTCCAAATGAAGCATACAGAGATTGATGTGGTATTACAAGTTTGGAGGTCCTAGAGATTGAGGCCATGTGTGAATTTTGCCAAGAAATATCCCAGGCAAAGCATCACTTGAGATGCCTGCCTGGTGACAGAGAAAGGGCTGCACAGAAAGTGAGATGTAATTCATCACGTGGAAAAGGACCTATCTTTGGGGTATTGGATGTTGACCCGGCAGACATGTGGGTTAATATTTAAAGGGACGCCAGAAAAAAAGACCATCTGGAGTGATGAAAAGACTCCAAGAGAGGAAGAAACCACCGGAAAGCAGACATATGTGTAAGGCCGATAGCCTCGCTGGGAGCCGGATGAGCAGCACCCACTCCCTCCGCACCTGATAACACTATTATCAGCAGGCCGACATTTGTGTTGTCAGGCCGGACATCCTACTTAGCACCTGCCCCCTCCATGCGGGCTCCCCACACCCA
>CAUYQU010066065.1:0-30317 GCA_963574635.1 Cheracebus regulus | reverse complement strand
GTTCTTAGTTTCTTTGCATTGGGTTAGAACATGTTCTTTTAGCTCACAGAAGTTTCTTATTATCCACCTTCTGAAGCCTGATTCTGTGAGTTCCCCACACTCATCCTCCATCAAGCCTTGTTCTCTTGCTGATGAGGAGCTGCGATCCCCTGTAGAAGGAGAGGCATTCTGATTTCAGGTGTTCTCAGCCTTTTTGCACTGGTTTCTTCCCATTTTTGTGGATTTATCCACCTGTTGTCTTTGTAATTGCCGACTTTCAGATTGGGTTTCTGAGTGGACGTCTCGCTTGTTGGTTATGAAGTTTTTTCTGTTTCTTAGTTTTCCTTCAGGGGGCGCCCCTTCCCCACAGAGCTGGGCCTTCCCGGGTTCAGCTGTGCTTGCTCTCAGTCCTCAGCGCTTCCAATTGCTGTTCTCCTTGTAGGGATGGGACCAGCGGAGCCCGACTAAAAGGGCACCCAGTCCCGTATACTCCGCACCGAGAAGCGCCGCACCAGCCAAAAGAGTCGCGCTGGTGACCCGTGTGGCTTCTTCGCCGGGAATCTCCCAGTTTTTGGGCATCAAAAATTCATCTGCAATTGCGGCATCCACTCGCTCTCTCACTTTCACTGGGAGCTACAATCCTGAGCTGCAGCTACGTGGCCATCTTGGATCTCTCTCCATCTGTGCCTTTTAATTAACCTTTTTTTTGGTAAATAATAGGATGAAATTGCCTTTTCCTTTAAGTATCATGGAATTCAGTATTTCTCAGTTGTTTAGTACTATCTTCATAAATAAATGAATAAATAAGATAGAAGAGCAACAGCACAAATGTTTAGATCATATGGATCGCTGTTGAACGTATTTGCATTTATGAGCATACCAGCCAATCCACTTGTTACTCCAAACGTATGTCACCACCAGAATTCAACCTTGGTAGCACAATTCATTATTCAAAATAAATGTATCAAAATTCAAAGTAAAATTATGAGGACCCATTGGAATAGAGCTGAAAGAAATGATGTTATTAGCCTGAGCCTATTGATTTAGACCCTGTATTGTCCTAGCTCATTGTGACTGACAAGAGATCATTATTGCCAATATTTCTTACTAACTCAAAGTGCTTACATTTATTTTGGTGTAAGAAAGTTAATAGGTCACTTAGTCCTATTCCCTATTTTGTGTGACAACTTCATCACTATCTCTAGTCAATATAAATTATTGTGTTCCAGTATTCAGACAGTAAGCAATGTCTGGCAAATTAAGACATTTAGCTCCAAGTCATGGTAGAGAAAATTAAAACAAAATTAAGGGACTACCTTTTGTAACATAAACAACCCATACACTGTTGTTCCAGATGCTTGCTTATAAAGATTATTGATCTTGGGAGTTTTATTTGCTCCTTTGATAATTCTGTTTGGGACCTCAAAATTTTGATCAATTTCAGACATTGATGATGCTTCATTTATTTCCATTATTCCTTTACATTCAAAATAATCAGATATGGTAATGACCTTCTTCTTCATGAATTTCTTTTTCAAGTCAGTATTGAAGACTTTCACTTGAAAAAATTGAGTCTTACTTGCCACTGTAGCATGAAACATTGTGCTTTTCTCTTTTTCTGGGTACTCATATTTAAATGGCTCTGTTGCTTTCAGCACCATCACTGTCAATGGGCCCTTCTGGAGAACATTTCTTCTTGCATCCACCTGATGTAGGGCCCGGGTTTTCTGATTCTGTGTTGGGCGGACACAAGAAAATAAACTTAAAACTGAGCGGGAATACAAAGTCACTCTACATGAGTGACTCTGCAGAGCTTTCGACCCAAAAACTTTCACAGATATTTGGAGCTGGGGGCTAGGCTAGACAGGAATTGCTCGACAGAAAGGAAAGGCACATGAGCTGGTGTAGTTTAGCTAGTGAAAGTTTAAGGTAGCAGACAACAGGCTTGGAAGTGAGATCACCCTCATTGACTCAGAATAATCTTCCTGAAGCAAAGCATGACCTTCTGCATGAACAACCTAGAGCAGTAGATGATGAAAACATTGTTGTGAAGAAACTTTAAAAAAAGATTAGAATATAATAACAAATCCAAATATCTCCTCAACCTACTTAAATTACCAAAGACAATCAAAATAGTGAAAATAACTTGGATAGCATTAAAAACGAAGGACCATGCCCACCACTAGTCTCAAACATTAAGAAATTCTAATTATCACTGCTGTACTCTGCCATTTTGATGGCCCAATTCCTTTGTTTCTTCCCAAGAAATAGTGCTGTTACAAGTAGAAAGACTTGGCTTGGCCTGGCTCAGCATATAAGTAGTCTCAGGCAGAGGATTTCTGGTTAGAGCTATGTTCTCAAGTATGCAGTCAGCATTTCACAGTGGCTAGAATGCTAACAACAACCAAAGGACAAGTTTGTTTATCTCTATTGTCCTCTCCCGACAGTGGCCTGGTCTATTTGAGTTGTAGCAGAACACTTCTGAAGAGAACATTGCCCGATCTGTAGTAGGAAGTGTGGGAAGCAAAGATGAGCCATGGGCTTGTATGTACTAGAACTAGGAGCCAAACTATCCACCTGTACAGACCAGAAATGCTTAGTGGCCTTTCCTGGTGTTTTACACACAGTGATCACCTGTGGGTAATTGGACTTTACTTAGATGTGGCTTTTCACCAATGTGAACAAGTTACCATCATGTAGAAAACAGTTTTCCCACAGCAAATCAGTAACAGAAAGAGTTATGAGTGAGAGTAACAATAGTAAAAGTGGAATGCACTGTTACTGTGGGTTAAAAAATATTGGAGAAGAGGACCAGGAAGAGTATGTACCTGAGTAAATGAAGTGTCGGATGGAGCTGATGTTGGGGTCTGGGGTGCTGGGGGATGGCCCATAGCTTCAGATGTGCTGGCTCCTGAGGGATATGGGGGCTGACTCTCCTCCTGTGTCACCTTGTTCCTTTTGACTCCAGTCTTTTCTTTGATAGGAGTTTTTCTTTTCTGAAAGCAGTTTAATTTTCCTGTTAATGGGGTTTAGTATCAAAAGAAGTGGAGCAAATTTTCCTTAAATCATAGTAAGTTCTATTTACATTGGATGGGATGTCCTTGGAAAATCCAGGGAATTACAACCTTTGACTTGAAGATGTGGAGGATAGATAATATTGGGTGTAGATTGTTGCACTACACAGGAGATAGATGATTTGAAGAGCACCGGACTTGGAATGAGAAAATCTAGATTTGTGTAAGCATGGGCAAGATATATATCAAACATGATTATTATCCCATTTTTATAATGGAGATGATAATATACTTATGTCACAGAAATTTTTTTATTACATTTTTGTGATGCCTAGCTCTTTACCTACTACAAAGTTGATCCAGAATTACTAATTTGGGTAATCTAAGCTGTGTTGAGATATTAATGAAGAGCCACATGCCATAGCAGAGAATCTTCTGTGGGACTTTGATCCTGCTCCTCTTTCTCAAGCTTACCTGAGCTACAGGAATCTTCTCTCCTCCTTCAGATGTCAGCGTGTTTCTTGCGGTGGGTGCAGGTGCCACAGGACCTACTTTTTCCTGGTTTCCTTTTTTCACTGGAGTTATTTCTTTTGCCTTCATTTTCTTAGCAACTGACAAAAGAAAAGGGGCACAATAAGCCTAGACCGACCTAGACTGAAATAGCTTAGCTAAAACAGCTGAAGCAGTTTCAATACTACCTGCTGTCAGCTCCTGCATGAGAGTTCAGATGTGCCTGTTATCTCTACTGCATTACCCCAGCCTGGCTGCTGGGAGGCCAACAGCAGCACATAGGCACAGGCACCATCTCATTCTCCTCAGTGCTTTCCTCACTCCTCCCCTGCGCAGTGAGAGCATGCTTCCTGTCCTGTGAACTCCATGTGCCTCAGTCAACCTTTTCTCAGCCTTGTTCTCCTACCATTTCTTTTAAATACCTAAGGCTTTCATGATGCTGACAGATTGGTCATGTTCTGTGTAATGTCTGTTCAAATGACAGAAATATGATCTGAAAGGAAATATGATCTGAAGTGTAACATGGCAAAGTGCTAATATTGGCTTTTGAATTTTAAAAAAATGCCAGTGATTTATTAAATGGAAAAAGTCTACTCATCTCTTAATAGAACTATTTGCTGTGTAAATTGGTTAAATACAAATATTTCAAATAAACTACGTTTTAAAAAGTAGTTGTTTTCATTTTCTGACATTTCTAATTTACTGAAAACCTCGGCTTCTCGTAAATCCGTCTTTTTTTATCCCTACTCCAAATACATTTTTCTAAATATATCAGTCTCTTTTATATGAAACAGAATGCTTTAAATTGCCAACTGGACGGTCTCTGAGGTGCCAACATTGCCATGACTGCTGAGTTATAACTTGGGAAAAGGATGAGCCAACTATGACCAAGGTGGGTTTCTACTCAAAACTGGGGAGACTCAGGGCAGAGTAGCCATATGCAAGGTTTTTCCTATTACCTTTTGACTTCTCTTTTCGAAGCTCGTTAACAAGGTTTTTAAGTGGTGCCATATCTTTAGCCAGTTCTATTAGTTTGTCTACACAGGCAACACCTGGGAACTTTTTTTACCATCAAATCTGAAATCTGAATTCTGTTGTATTCCTCTTGCATTTTTGAAGTTAGTCCTAAATCACAGGCCAGTAAGGACTTAATTGTTGTAAAATGATAATTATCCATGTTCTCTAATCCTTTCAGCAAAACAATTTTCTTGTATTCATTCACCATTTCTGAAGTCATAGCTTGGCCTGTAAAGTAAAAAGGACACATAACATTACACATCTATGCAGACAATTTTAAAAAATGAGATGTGCTTTTGTAAGTGAGTGGCCAGGCCAAAACGTCCTTGAATGTGTATGAGAAAAAGGAGAACTAAGTTACCAGATGTGTCACTGTGAACAATGGATCAAGACTTGCTTTATTAGGAAATTGTGAAGTTCTTTCCTTTTAATGTCGATTGCTGAGTTGGGTCACAAGTGAATGTGGTGAAATGATGTTTGGAAACAGATAATTGTTGCAGTGTTTACAGTATGGGTTCTGTGGTGTCGAAGTCCCTGGTTCCTCTTCTGATACTTTACTGGGGCTGGAGCCTACCCCTCAATGCCTGCCTCTTGGTTCCTGACTCTTCCCACACCCACTGTGATCAAAATGGCCTAAGTATAAATGGGCTGCAGCTGCTTACCTTATATGACTAAGCTCCTGCCACAGCACTACAGTTCTGAGTTGTGGAACAAACTGTAGTCCCTCTTGGCTCTTCTCTAATCAGCTCTTATTAGCATTTAGTCTCCCTGGGACTTAGGACTTGTTCTCTGTGTCCTCTGCATCTCTAAAATTGTCATTTTGCTGTACTCCTGTCTGCTTTCTAGTGTGGAATTGCAGCATTTATTTTTTTGCCCATTTTTAAAATAGTGATTATTTACCTCCAACTAGTCTTACTTTTACTAAAAGATTTTTGTCAGACAATCAAGTAGGTTTCTTTATGGATAGAGGAATACAGTAGAACATCTAAGGTCATGAAAAGAGGCAGGTATGGCTCTTAGTAAAATTGTGGCATAAAAGCAGTGTGTATATGAGAGAATTATTTTAAAAAATGCATACACATAAGCCCAGGCAAGACACATGTCCATACAGGCCTCAGAGGATGTTTAGATTTCACACTTAGCTGCAGAGTGAAAGTCCTCCCTGAATGGTGCCAGTTAAGAACAGCTGAGAAGGAGCTGTTTTTGCAAATGTCCAGTTTTCAACCAAAGGTATTCAAAAAAACAGGTAAACGTGGTCCATTTAAAAGAAAAAAATGAATCTCCAAAAACTTTCTCTAAAGGAACACAGCCCTCAGACTTTCTTGTCAAAGACTTTAAAACAGTATTCTTAAATATAATCAATGAGTTAAAGGAAAATATGTACAGACAACTAAACAAAATCAGGAAATGATTTATAAACAAAATGAGAATATAGCATAAAGACAGAAATTACCAGAAAAACATCCCATAAATTCTGAAGCTGAAAAACACATTGACTGCATTGTAAAATTTACTAGGGGGAGTTTCTCAGCACATGCCAATAGGCAGAAAAATCAGTGAGGTTGAAGACAGGTCATGTATAATTATCAAGGCTGAGGAACAAAATTTTTTAAAACATATGAAGGAAAATCAACAGAACCTAAATGACTTATAGTACATCATCAAGTGGGACAATAGATGCATTATGTAAGTCTGAAAAGGTGATGAAAAATAGAAAGGAATAACAATTATTTGAGTAAATAAGGACTGAAAACTTTCCAAATTTGAGAAAGGACAAAATGTACAGATACAAGAAACCAAATAAGTTTATCATGCAACCATGATAAACTCAAAAAAACTTACACTACTACCCATTATTATCAAATTACCAAAACTCAAAGACAAAAAGAACATCATTTAAAAAGCAGCAAGAAAAAGGCAACTCGTTATATACAAGAAATCTTCAATAGGATTATGAGCACATTTGTCAGCAAATTCTTTGTAGACCAGAAGGTACTGGGACAATACATTTTAAGTGTTTAAAGGAAAGTCTGCCCATCAAAAATACTGTATCTGGGAAACCTGCCTTTCATAAATGAGAAAAATTAAGACATTCCCAGACAAACATAAGCTTAAGGATTTTGTTACCACTATATCTACCCTAAAAGAAATACTAAAGGGATTTCTTCAAGCTGAAACACAAGGATGCTAAACAGTAACTCAAACTCATACAAGAATAAAAGTTCTCCACGAAAGGTAAATATATACATAAATATAAAAATCTGACTTTTGCTATTTTGATTTGTAATCACTTTTAATTATTTTATAGGATTTAAAACATGAAAGCAAAACAATTTATAAATCAATGTTAATTGATACATAATATATAAATGCAATTTGTGGCATTAATAACCTAAAATATCTTTTGGGGAGCTGTAAAGGAGTAAATATTTGGCATATGAATGAAACTAAGTTGTTGTCAGTTAAAAATAGATTGCTATAACTTTAGAATGCCATATGCAATCTGATAATAACCACAGAGATATCTGTAGGATATGTGCAAACAGAATAGAATAAAATAAAAATGTTTTACTACAGAAAATATCAACTCAAAGAAGGCATTAAGAGAAGCATGAGAGACAAAAACCTATTAAAACATGCAGAAGACAAATAAAAAAGGCAACAGTAAGTTTTAAGTTCTTCCTTATCAATAATTAGTTCAAATGTAAGTGGTTTAAACTTACTAATCAAAAAGCATATATTAAAATTATGTATGTGTAGGTATGTGTGTGTGTTTGTGTATATATATACATATGGGGATATATATATATATATATATATATATGACACAATGAATTTAAAAACAGGGGATCCAACTATATGTTGCATACAGGAGGCTAATTTTAGAGATCTAAGGACAAAGATAGAAAGTGAAAGAATAAAAAATATATCCCATTGAAATATTAAACAAAAGAGAGAAGAGTTTGCTATACTAGTATCAGATAAAATAACAGTCAAAAACTGTTATAAGAGACAAAGAATATTACATAGTGATAAAAGGGCCAATTCGTCTAGAAGATATAACAATTAAAAACATACATGCACAAAACATCAGAGCTCCTAATATATGAAACAAACATTTACAGAATTGAAGGGAGAAATAGACAACTCTAAAGTAAGAGACTTTAATTTTCCACTTTCAATAATGGATAGAACAACCTGACAGAAGATAAATAAGAAAAAAGAAATATTGAAAAACATTATAGACCGCTTATAGACCAATTATATCTAACAGACATATCCAAAACAGTAAAGCCAACAACAGTAGAATACATGTTTTTCACACAAACATATGGGACATTATCCCAAAATATACCACAAATTAGAACATCAGACAAGTGTTAATAAATGTTAAATATTTGAAATCATACAGAGTATATTTTTTTTATCACAATGGAATAAAACTAGAAATCAACAGAAAACTAGAAAATTCATGAACATGTGAAAATAAACAACACACTCAATGAAACACATACAAAGAATCACAAATCAAATTCGAAGACTTATTTAGAGAAATTATATGAAAACACAATATATCATTTCATTAAAAGCAGAGAAAATGATGGTGAGGGTAATTTATAGATTTAAACAACTACATTTACAAAGAAGAATCTCAAATCAACAATCTGACTTTACATCATATGGAACTTGAAAAAGTAACAAACTAAACCCAAAGCCATCAAAAAGAAGGAAAAAAGAAAAATTAGAGATAAAATCGAGATTAGAAAAATAATAAAATTAGCAAAAACAAGAGTTGGTTCTCAGAAAATATACTGACAGAACTTTAACTGAATTGACATAGATGAAAAAGGAGACTCAAATAATCACAAACTAAAAAGACAACATTACAACAGATTTCACAGAAATAGAAAGAATTATAAAAGAATACTTTGAACAATTATATATAAATAAGTGGGATAACCTAAATAAAATAGATAAATGGATAAATTCTTAGAAACATACAACCCACACATTTTGAATCATAAAGAAACAGAAAATCTGAACAGTCATATGACTAGTAAGGAGAATGAATCAGAAATCAAAAACCTTTCAATAAAGAAAAGTCCAGACTAAATGGTAAATTCTACCAAACAAAGAAGAATTAAAATCAACATTCCTCAAAATCTTTCAAAAAATTGAAAAGAAGTCAAATGGTATTTCTATTTCTAGATCCTTGAGGAATCGCCACACTGTCATCCACAATGGCTGAACTAATTTACACTCCCACCAATAGTGTAAAAGCATTCCTATTTCTCCACATTTCCTCTCCAGCATCTGTTGTCTCCCAATTTTTTAATGATTGCCATTTCAACTGACATGAGATGGTATCTCAATGTGGTTTTGATTTGCATTTCTCTAATGACCAGTGATGATGAGCAGTTTTTCATATGTTTGTTGATCACATAAATGTCTTCTTTTGAAAAGTGTCTGTTCCCCAAAGGACTATAAATCATTCTATTATAAAGACATGCACACATATGTTCATCATGGCACTGTTTACAATAGCAAAGACCTGGAACCAACCCAAATGCCCACACTGATAGACTGGATAAAGAAAATGTGGAACCATGGAATACTATGCAGCCATAAAAAAAGATGAGTTCATATCCTTTGCAGGGGCATGGATGAATCTAGAAACCATTATTCTCAGCAAATGGACACAAGAACAGAAAACTAAACATCACAGGTTCTCACTCATAGGTGGGTGTTGAACAATGAGAACGCATGGACACAGGGAGAGGAACATCACACACTGGGTCTGTCGGGGGGTGAGGGGCTAGGGGAGGGATAACATTGGGAGGAATACCTAATGTAGCTGATGGTGGGATGGAGGCAGCAAACCACCATGGCATGTGGATACCTAAGTAATAATCCTGCAAGATCTGCACATGTACCCCAGAACTTAAAGTATAATTTAAAAAATTGAAAAGAAGGGAACACTTCCAACTCATTGTATGACCCAGCGTTACTCTAATACAAAGCTAGACAGAGGCACTAGAAAAATAAAATTTACTAAATCATATCCTTTATGCATATTGATGCATTTTTTTTTACAAAATATTAGCAAACATAATTACATAACACATTAAATTTATACATCATCACCATTTACAGTTTATTCCTGGTTTGCAATAATGGTTTACCATACAGCAATCTATTAACACTCTTAATGGTAAAAGACTGAAAACATTTCTTTTGTCTTTTTGAAACAGAATCTTGCTCTCATGGCCAGGCTGGAGTGCAGTGGTGTGATCTTGGCTCACTGCAACCTCTGCCTTCCAGGTTCAAGCAATTCTCCTGCCTCAGCCTTCAAAGTAGCTGGGATTACAGGCGTGTGCCACCACGCCTGGCTAATTTTGTATTTTTAGTAGAGACAGGGTTTCACCATGTTGGCCAGGCTGGTCTTGAACTCCTGACTTCAGGTGATCCACCAGCCTTGGCTTCCCAAAGTGCTAGGATTTGGGAAGGCATTAGCCACTGCACCTGGCCACATTTCTCTTATTCCTGAATGATGAGGAAAAATACAAGGATGCTCAATTTTTCACTTCTAAAAATCAGTTAAGATAATATACGAGATTACCAAAATGAAAGATGAAAAAAACACATGATCATTTCAATTGATGCAAAAAATAAAGCATTTGACAAAATTAAATAGCCTTTTATATTAGGAACACTCAATAAACTAATAATAGGAGAAAATCACTTCAACATAGTAAAGTCTATATACAAAAACACCATAGCTAACAATATTCCCAATGGTAAGAGACTGAAAACACTTCTCTTGCTCCTGAAAGATCAGGAAAAAGACAAGGATGCTTTCCCGCCCCCCCCACCCCACTTCCGTTTGAGATAGTACTGAAAGTTTAAACCATACAAACACACAAAAAGGCAAGAAACAGAAAATATAATATATTTAAATAGGAAAGAGAAAAGGTAAATTATCTCTCTTTATAATTTGTTGATATAATCTTATATGTGAAAAGTTCCAAAGATTCTATGTAAATAGTAAGAATTGATAAATCCAGCAAAGTTGCAGAAATAAAAAGCAGCACACACACATCAGTTGTGTTTCTATACACTACAATGAACAAAAAAGAAATTAAGGTAACATTTCCCCCCCATATATAATAGCTTAAAGTAGTAAAATAGGAATAAACTTAAGGAGGTAAATTATACAACATTGTGAAGGAGTTAAAGAGTCACAAATATACATGAGAAGGTATCTGGGTTCAGGTGTTAGAAGACTTAATACTGTTAAGGTGTCAATAACTGAGGAACTGCATATGCAATGCAATTTGCAGTGCAATCTGTAATGCAAAATCCCAGAAGTGTTTTTTACACAAACACAAAAATTTGTCTTAAAATTGATGTAGAATTTAAACAGACTCTAAATAGTCTTTTTTAATCTTGCAAAAGAAGAACATGGAGGTTTCAGACTTCCTGCTTGCAAAACTTATTATAAAAACACAGTAATCGAAACATTGTGGTACTGGCATAAATATAGACATAAAGAACAAGGAATATGATAGCATAGAAATAAACCCTCAAAAATATGGTTAAATGATTTTTGACATGGGTGTTAAGGTCATTTAATCAATAAAGAACAGTCTTCTCAAAAACGCTGTTAGGCAATTAGGATATCTATATATAAAATAATGAAGTTGGACCTTTACCAACATCATATACAAAACATAAAGTAGATCAAATACATAAATGTAGGAACTAAAACTACGAAACTCTCACAAGAAACAAACGGGAAAGACTTCATGACGTTGGATTTGGCAATGGATTTCTTGGATATGACACTGATAGCACAGGCAACAGCACAACAAAGAAATAAATTTGACCACAACAAAATTAAAATTTTCTATACATCAAAGACACAATTAACAGAGTGAAAAAAGGAACCTAGAGAATGAGAGAAACTATTCATAATTTATATATTTGATGAGTGCTTAACATCCAGTATATACAACAAACTCCTTCAAATCAACCCCAACAACAACAGAATCCAAATAGTGTGATAAAAATTGATAAAGGACTTGAATATATATTTTTTCATAGGTGCTATGCAAATGTCCAATAAGCACATATAAGTATGCTCAACATCAATAATCTTTAGATAAATGCAAGTCAAGAACAAAAAAGCACAATGAGATATAACAATTAAAAACATACATGCGCAAAACATCAGAGCTCCTAGGATGAAGTTTTTTGGTACTGCCAAAAAAATAACAGCAGAAAATAACTAGTGTTGGTGAGGATGAGTAGAAAAGGGAAACCTTGTGCCTCATTGGTAGAAATGTAACATGGTTCAGATGCTATGAAAATAAATGTGATTCTTATTCTTAAAATTAAAAATAAAATTACCATATGTTCCAGTAATTTCACTTCTTGATATATTCCCAAAATAAGTGAAAGTGGGATCTCAGATAAATGTATGTACATCTATGTTCATTGCAGCATTAATCACAACAGAAAAATGTGAAACAAATACAAGTGTCTGCCAATGCATGAATGAATAAAAAGTATGATTTATTATGTATTTCATGGTAAATAGACAAAATGGAATATTATTTTACCCTAAGAAGAAAGAATATTCTGATACATGCTACAATACAACCTGGATAAACTTTTCAAACATGAAACGAAAAAACCTAGTCACAAAAAGCACATAAATATTGTGAGATTAAACATATATGAAGGGTTAGAGTTTTCAAATTTATAGAGACAGAAGGTAGCATGATGTTTGCCAGGGTCTGGAGGAAAGGGGAATGGTGAAATTGTTGGTTAATGGATTTTGAGTTTTAGTTTTGCAAGGTGCAAAAGCCTTCTGGAGGTTGGTTGCACAACAATATGAATGTATTTAATACTACTGAACTGTAGACTTGAAAATGTTTAAGTTAACACATTTTATGTTTCTTAATACAATTAAAGAAAATAATTATTATATTCAAAGCTTTAGAAATTTGGCAGTGAAAATATCCATACCTACAACAGCTCTTTGTGAAGAACTACTTATTATGAAAAGAAATAAATCTAAGAAATGTTGGAGGCCAAAACAGAAGTAAGAGTAAAGAAATACATTAATTAGTGTTCTTACTATTTTAAAAATAAATAAAGCCAGAATCAAAGAGAAGAAAACAGGAAATACATGACCATACTCTTACAGTTGGAGTTGTATGTTTGGGGCACCAGAAGATATGAGAGTCTGCTAAGGGGCTTGTCTTTAAGGAAAATATATGTTTTTTAAAAATAAGAAACTTGGCAAGAAAGAAGAAGAAAGTACAGAATAAGTGCTATAAATTGAAACAAAGTAAGATGGCAAAGCCAATATATACCTTTATAGAATGTACATATCTGGACTAAACTCATCAACTAAGAGGAAAAATTTTCAATTTGTATTAAAAATAAATCCAGTCATATGTTGTTGACAAAATACAAATAAACCATAAGGTCATTTAAGTTTGAGAAACAGCTAGAAAAAGTTGTATTTCAAACTCTAACTTAAAGAAAGACCTTTAAGGAAAAATAGTGTAGCTTAAAATAGGCTTTAGTCAATAAGTATCAGTGCATAGTTTCACTATGTAATGGTAAAGTGTGCAACTTGTAAAAAGATAAATTATGTAATATATATAATCTGTTACTACTTTATAAGGCAGCATATAGAACATTTTTCCTTCTCTTTAAACACACACATAACATATATACTTAGATATGCATATTCTATGTAAAAATGTATGGTAGAACTCAAAAGAACTACAATGAGAAATTAACAAAATCACCATTAGAGTTGGAGATTTCACCATCTCTCTCTCTCAGTTACTGAAATAACAAGGTAAAAAAATAGATTTAGATTTTTCAAACATAATTAACAAGCTTAATTAAGAAACTTTATCTAACTTAAAGAAGATTTGGAATCCAACATTTATAAACTCTTCTCAAGCATGCATTAAATAATTAGAAAACATTCATCAGGTACTAAGCCATAAAAACGTCAAAATGTATCCCCAAGTAGGTAATATATAATTGATTCTCCATGTCTTTTCATTATACCTTGAAAAAAAAAAAGTTATCTGTGACTGAGTAAAGCATAGACCATTTGAAAAAGAGAAATACATCTTCTTAAACTTGTAAAATGAAGCTTAAAGTAAAACTGATTCATGAAAAAGTAAAGGTTATTTTTGAGTAAATGCTTGTAAAATTGAGAAATTATTTAATGTGTGCACATGTCCCTGCTCTCTAAAATTGAGATAAAATCATATAATAGAGATTTATGTCCTGGTTTATTTTTTACTAAATATTACTTCATAATAATTTTCTCATAGAACTGTCTTGTCTCTTAACTTAGGCCCAAACCCAGTCACCAAGTTTCCTACTCATCCTCCAGCCAAAAAAACCAAGTATCTCTTCTAAAGATCAATTTATGTCAATAAACACCTGAGAATTCATTTTAAAATTTGCTGTAGACAAGACACATTTTTTTTTTGGTTCATACTCCGGGTGTGGTAGAATAAAAGATACCTATTTTCTACCTAGACAGGTAAAGGATTCAGTTCTCAGTTTTCTGAATATGATTGATACAATTCTTTCATAATTTATTCTCCACTGTAATGGAATGGTTACCAACTCAGTACCCAGATCTTTCTCTAAAGAACTTCCCAGAAATCTCACCTTAATGGATACTTCTTCCAAAATAGTCTTCAGAAATTCTAGAGCCACTGTCTTGTTTAGGACGGAATCACTGTCTGTAAAGCTTTGGAAAGATTAAACTGCAGACTATTATAATCTTGTAAAGGGCTGAGAAAATGAAAGCTAACAAGGAAAAACAGCACTTGTTAGAGCCACTCAAAATCTTGATTGTAAATGGTCTTCTCACACTATACTAACTCCTAACTAGAAAGAAGTTATGTAATCATGAAACAGTTTTGAGGCCACGCCTGTCAACCTTTGTGGCTTTCTATTTCAGATATTAGAGAAACTGGACAGTTCCTCTTTGCAAAACGTAATCTCAGTCACAAGAAGAAATGATAGCAAACAGTGCTTCTTTGCTTTTTTGACTTACAAATACTTGCTGAAAGGAGTTTCAAACTCAAAACTTTCTTATAAAGCTAACTTACATATAGATCATTAGAAACTGTCAGCCCCTTGAATGAGGATCTTAATGTCAAGTGGGAAAGGCGAAACACCAAAGTTTCTCCCTCCTTTCCCATTCACAGAGTGGCAGAAGCAGGAGATCTTGGTAGAGATGTCTATTGCTACCAGAACTTGACTTCATCTCTTGGTTAGGAGCAGGTCTACTATAAAGTTGTTTTTGTTTAAATAGTACCTACATATTCACTTGGTTATAGATAACTGATACATCTGAAGCTTGACAAAGGCAGAAAGTCATTATGAATATATAAATCCTTACTCAAATAATTTGAAAGAGTTTCATACTAGTTGCTCTCTTGAGTATAACTGAGCTGCCTTGATCATTAAATTCATTATCACTCATGCTTTCTGCATTATTTATGGATAGTCAGTTTATATCATGATTGAAACCTTGAAAGTTCTGGAAGAGCACTGAACCTCTGGAATGATAGGTGGCCTGATAAACCCTTTGTACTGCAATGTTTTTTTATTTTTTTCTGTAAAGAACAGTGGGTGCACTACAAAGTATCATAACTCTAATTGTCAAATGAATGGTACCAGTTAGTAGACAGTGCTGTGATTACCAGCTAGCTGATCTGTAAGCAAAATGTGGTCATGACTGGAAAAGGATCCCCAAAACAGCTAATAGGGGAAAATGATCCAAGGCCATCTGAGGGAAGAATAAAGCTAATTGTCTTAATCCAAACCAGCAACATAGAGAGTTAAAGTTTGGATTTGGAAACTGTTCGAATAACCCCACTAAGGCAAGAGTAAATCAGAAAAAGCCAAGAGGATCTAGAATGACAGCCACTAACACGTGGGTGTTCATTGTTTCAGTTTCTCACTTATGCTGATGCTTTGAGCAGGTCTTAAGGTAAAGGGTAAAGAGAAGCACCAGGAAAACTCACTGGGAGCCCCACTTCAGTGTTTGGGTACCAAAGGACCTTATGACAGGAGTTACCACGTTTCAGGACAGCTTTCTGCCCTGATATGGTTTGGCTCTGTGTTCCCATCCAAATCCCATCTTGTAGCTCCCATAATTCCCACTTTTTCTTGGGAGGGACCTGATGAGAGATGATTGAATTATGAGGGCAGGTCTTTCCCATGTTGTTCTCATGACAGTGAAAGGATCTCTTGAGATCTAATAGTTTTGAAAAATGGGAGTTGCCCTGCACAAGCTCTCTCTTTGCCTGCTGCCATCCATGTAAGATGCGACTTGCACCTTCTTGCCTTCCACCACGATTGTGAGGCCTCCCCAGCCATGTGGAACTGTAAGTCCAATAAACTTCTTTCTTTTGTAAAATGCCCTATCTTGGGTATGTCTTTATCAGCAGCATTAAAACAGACTAATACAGTAAATTGGTACCAGGAGTAGGGCACTGCTGAAAAGACACCTAAAAATGTGGAAGCAACTTTGGAACTAGGTAACAGGTAGAGGTTGGAACAGTTTGGAAGATTCAGAAGAAGACAAGAAAATGTGGGGAAATTTGGAACTTCCTAGAGTCTTGTTAAATGGCTTTGACAAAAATGCTGATAGAGATATAAACAATAAGATCCAGGCTAAGGTGGTCTCAGATGGAGATGAGAGACTTGTTGGGAACTAGAGCAAAAGTTACTCTGTGACTCTTGTTATGTTTTAGCAAAGAGACTGGCGGCATTTTGCCCCTCCCTTAGAGATTTTTGTCTTAGAGCTTGAGAGAGATGATTTAGGGTGTTTGATGGGAGAAATTTCAAAGCAGGAAAACATTCAAGAGGTGACTTTAAAAAAATTTGTCATAATAGAGGGGATCTTTATCAATCTGATCAAGAATGTGTACAAGAAACCTATAGCTAACATCATACTAAATAGTGAGAAATCCCAAGCTTTCCTATCAAGACGAGGAACAAGGCAAGGATGCTCCCTCTCACCACTCCATTTCAACATTGTACTGGAAGTTCCAGTAAATGCAATATGACAAGAAAAGGAAATAAAAGCTGTATAGATTGAGAAAAAAGAAATAAAACCATCTTTTTTCACAGATATCATAATTATCTATGTAGAAAAACCAAAAGAATCAACAACAACAATAGAAAAACTACTGGAACTAATAAATGATTATAGCAAGACTGCAAGATACAAGGTTAATATCTGAAATTTCATTCCTAAATGCTAGGAATGAACAAGTAGAATTTGATATTAAAAACACAGTAGCATTTCTGTTAGCATAAAGAAAAATGAAGTAGGTACAAATCTAACAAAATATATTCAATATCTATGTAAGGAAAACTATAAAACTCTCATGAAAGAACCATGAAAATACTAAATAAAAGTAGACGTATTTTATGTTCATGGGAAATAAGACTCAATATTGATTGTCAAGGTGTCAGTTCTTCCCAGCTTGATTTATAGATTCAATGCAATCCCAATTAAATCCTAGTAAGATATTTTGTGCCTATCAACATTTTTTCCACATTTTTATTGCATATATTTTAAAAATGTAACATGATATTTCATATATTTACATATATTGAAATGATTATTATAGTGATGCAATTAACATATCCATATTCTCACAAAGTTACCTTTTTCATTTTGTAGCATAAGCACCAACAATCTAATCTTTTTGCAAAAATCTTAAGTCCAGTACGATATTATTAACTGTAGTCCTTATGTTGTATTATGGATCTCTAGAATTATTCATACTACATATCTGCCACTCCATATAAAGTTTAGAATCAATCTGTTGATAGTACAAGTATATTAAATGTCATTTTACATCATTAACTATTCATGAAATGCAAATTAATACCTCACATCTGTATCACCTCACATCTGTTAGGATGGTTATTATCGAAGAGATAAGAGACAAATGTTAGTGAGGATGTGGAGAAAAGGGAACCCCTGTACACTGTAGACAGAAATGTAGATTGTACAGCCACATTAGTATGGAGGTTCCTAAAGAAATTAAAAATAAAACTCATGGAAGAAGTAATTAATAAAGTTGGGCTTTATTAAAATTAAGAGTTTCTCCTGTAATCCCAACACTTTGTGAGGTCAGGGGGTGTGGATCACTTGAGATCAGGAGTTCAATACCAACCTGGCTCACATGGTGAAACCCCATCTCTACTAAAAATACAAAATTTATCTGAGCATGGTGACACATGCCTGTAGTCCCAGCTACTCAGGAGGCTGAGGCAGGAGAATCGCTTGAATCCAGGAGGTGGAGGTTGCAGTGAGCCAAGATCATACCACTGCACTCCAGCCTAGGCAACAGAGTGAGACTCCATCTCAAAAAAAAAAAAAAATCTACTGCAAAAGACATTTTCAAGAGAATAAAAAGACAAACCACAGATTGAAAGAAAATATTTGCAAAAGATGTATCTGATAAAAGACTGTAGTAGGTACAAATCTAACAAAATATATTCAGTATCTATGTAAGGAAAACTATAAAACTCTCATGAAAGAAACATACAAATACCAAAATAAAAGGAGAGGTATTTTATGTTCATGGGAAGTAAGACTCTTGATTGTCAAGATGTCACTTCTTCCCAACTTGATTTATAGATTCACAAATATACAAGAACTATTAAAACTTAATAAGAAAATGCACAACCTGATTTTTAAAAATTGGGAAAAGATCTAAACATATACTTCATCAAAGAAGATATGTATATGACAAATAAGCATATGAAGATGCTCGACATCGTATGTTCACAGGGAATTGCAAATGAACAATAATGAGATACCACTACACATTTATTAGACTAGCTAAAATCCAAAATGCTGACAATACCAAATGCTGGTGAGGATGTGGAGCAACAGAACTCTTATTAGGCACTGGTAGAATTGCAAAATGGTACAGCCACTTTGGAAGACGGTTTGACAATTTCTTAGAAAACTAAAAGTACTCATACATTCCAGCACTTGTTCTCCTTGGTATTTACCTAAAGGAGTTGAAAACTTATATCCACACAAGAAACCTTCAGACATGATTATAATATCTTTACTCAACCTTCAAAAGCAACCAAATGTCCTTCAGTACGTGAGTGGCTCAATAAACTGTAGTATATCCAGACAATGGAATATGATGCAACCCTAGAAGAAATGTGAACATTAAGACTTGAGAAGATATGGAAGAACCTTAAATGTGTATAATTAAATGAAAAAAACTAATCTGAAAAGGCTACCTACTGTATAATTCTAAAATGACAACAGTATAGAGGGAGTAAAATCAGTGGTTGCCATTTGGTTGTGAGAAGAAAAGGAGTAAATGGCGAACAGATCGTTTTTAGGGCAGTGATGTATGATACTATACTGGTGGATACATGTCATTTTGCATTTGTCTAAATGTTTTGAATGTACAATACCAAGATTGAGCCCTAATATAAATTGCAGAATGCGTCAATGTTGGACACATGTTCACTGATTGTAACAAATGTAACTCGCTGGTGGGGGATGTTGATGATAAGGGAGGTAGCGCATGTGTAGGGTGAGGGGCATATGGAAACTGTGATTTCCATTTAATTTTGTCATAAATCTAAAACTGCTCTAAAAAATAAAGTATATTAAACAAGAAAGAAGGTATTATGGAATTTAAAGATAACAAAATTTCTTTGTCATAAAACATCCAGGAAGGGGAGAGCTTGTAAGCAGCCCTGTCAGTGAGCTCAAAAGTGATTGCCCTGTGATAGGATTTTAGTAGTCTGGCTACTGCTAAAAGTAAACAGGAACTTGTATTAATTGAACTTCTTCTCTACGCCAGACTTTAATCACCATTCTTTTTCATATTCCCTCATTCTTCCCAATAACTTCTCAAGGCTGGTATGCGTTAAGTTGAAACGTTTTATATCTCTGGGTTTTGTTTCTAGGCCATGGCCAAAAGAGCACCATGGTCTGTTTGCGCTTTGTTGGAAGTGAAGTTTATATCCTCAAAGAAAACTGAGTCTAGGTCAGTTTCAGAAGTGACTTTGACCACTTTTAAGCAGTCTAGTCAATAAGTAATTGCAGGACTTCTGAAGGGGCACTCTTATTCCACACAAATAAAAACGGTTTGAGATTTTGGCCCTTTGTTGAACTTCTGAATGGAATGATACACTTATGGATTCAGGAGTCTTTGTGTTCTATTAGGTATGATATGTGTAACTATAATGTGAACAATAATAGGAATCAACAGATTTTTTAAGCACCTACTATATGCCAACTTAAATTATCTTTCTTAATTCTTTCAGCAACCTTACTATTAAGTATTATTTTCAGTTTTGCAAATGAGGCAAAAAGGGTTAGCTAAATTGTACTACAATTTACAATGATGATGTATGGAATTAGAATTAAAACTCCGTTTTCTGACTGTATGTTCTATTATAACCAACATTGAAAATTGCATTTGTGGTTTTATCTTTTAGTAGCGTCTGAAAGTGAGCCGTGAGAAACAGCACTATGTTTGTGTGGATGGGTTTGTAGAGAACCAGAGATGTGCAGACAGGCAGAGGATCTGACTTCTTTTTTTTTTTTTTTTAAAGGAAATGACAGTTTAAAAAATGCTCTGAAAGAACAAACAAGTATGGTCACACCTTTTTTTTTATTTTGAACTCCCATGGTGTACATTCCTCTTTTTGTGTGTTGGATTGCTTTGATGTGTTTTAAAGAAGGAGTCAAGCAATTAACTTGATCTGCTTTTTCTTGATGCTTTTACCCTGGTTTCAAAATGAGAAACACCATTTATCATAGTTCAAAAAAACTTAAAAATGTATGAAGCTCAAGGAATGTGTGTGACCCACTTTGTGCAAGCGTTAGTTAGTAGCAAAGCCTAGATTAAAAGCCAGGTCTCCTGACTCCTAATCGACATCTCCACAGCAACTCCTATGAATGTAAGAAACGTTTCCCTTCTGTGTAGTTCAGGCAAAGTCTCCTAATCAGGCCTGGCGAAGGGACTCCTAGTTGGACTGTATTCTAGAGCTGTTTCTTTGACATCCTGATCGACATTCCCATGTTCCCAATTAGCATTAATTGAGGGAGAAAGAGGAGAAAACTGAAGCCTCCCCAAAGCTCCCTGTTCCACAACTCATGGAGAGGGTGGTCTCTGTAGAGAAAATGTTGATAATTACAGAAGTTGAGGCTGTGAATGATTCCATGGCACCAGCTCCCTCCTGGGAACTATTTCCTTGTGTCTCTCCCTGGCTTCCCCAGCTCAATTAAGCAGCTTGTTTGCTTTCTCATTAACAAAACTTGTTAGCACTTTGTTCTAGTCCCCTGAGTTGCTTAGGAAAAAAGTTTTGTGGGAGGATTTGCTTCACTGGATAGGTCTCGCACTCATGTTCTCTATGAGATACTGAGGTACCCAGGTCCCCCAAACAGGCCATGTATAACACTGGCAGTTCAGCAGTGGGTCCAGGGCTCCATTTGTGTGGCCAAAGGGAAGAGGAAGCAAAAAATCTAGACTGGCTAAGGATAGGGAAGTTCAACGCAACTGCCTCAGATCTAGCTGATGAGGAAATATTGAAGACCTGTTTTGCACACATTGTGCAAAGATTCCCAGGTGCATTGCATAGTGTTGGGCCTCTGAGCAGAGGTACCTGTGCCTTCTTGTCTCTCCTCTCAATGCACAGAGGTTCTACAGACCCTACACATTGCTACAGCTTTTCAGAACTCATCAAGAACTTTCGTATCTCAGTAGTGCCTCCCCACTCAGGCAAGCTCCTACTTCCTGAGCATGAGCTTACTCTGTTCCTGGCTTACCCAGAACAGAGACTGACTACATTATTGGGAGATTTATAGCCCACATGTTTCAGGTGAAGTGGAATCTTGGCTTAAGGCAGAAGCTGAATGAGAACCTCTAAATACTCAAGCACCTGGATTTATTTTTACTTGAGAGAGTCTTCCAATCTTGAGGTTAAAATATTTTCTATAGTAAAACACTCCAAATAAAATATCTTTTCCTGCTGTTTAAATCCAGCTCTCTCAGGAAATTTTTCAAGTTGATAAGAGGAGACTCAATGGTTTCCTCTTTATTGATGTGATCTATGTGAAAATGCTTTAGAGTGAATGTTCTGATATCCAATTTAATTTTTCTGTTATCTTGTGTGGGTTATTTTCCCCTCTGATTCCTAAATATCAAACCACATTTGAATCTACAAGTGATGCAAATGTATTCTCCAGTGGATCAGTGCTTCAATCTATTATTTATACGGCCTCTCTATCCATCCAGTACATGCTTAGGGATTGTGTTCAGTTGAGGTCAGAGTCCGTATACTGACCATAAGGCTTTAATGAAGACAATGCTGATAGTGATGAAAATGAAAGTGATGATGAAAACATAAATAAACATATGTAAATGCCACATATAAAAACAATATGGTGGTTGTATAAACAATGATAGCAATACTGGTTGTGGTGGTTTACAGCACTACTTGGCACATCGCAAGTATTTGACAATGATTGAATCAATGAATAAATGATAGGGGAGATGGTGAGGGTAGTGGTGATGGTGGTTGTTTTGGAGACAGAGATAGTCAAAGCAGAAGTGATGGCACTGTGGATCTTTCTCACACTGTGGTAAGGTTAATAATGGAAAAACACTTTTGCAGGGATATGGACTGAGCTGGAGGGCATTATCCTCAGCAAATTCGTACAGGAACAGAAAACCAAATACTGCATGCTTTCACTTATAAGTGGGAGCTAAATGTTGAGAACACATGGACACACAGAAGGGAACAACATGCACTGGAGCCTATTGGAGGGTGGAGAGTGGGAAGAGGGAGAGGATCAGAAAAAACAACCGGAGCCTGGCACAGTGGCTCACGCCTGTAATCCCAGCACTTTGGGAGGCTGAGGTGGACGGATCACCTGATCAGGAGTTCATGACCAGCCTGACCAACATGGTGAAACCCCATCTCTACTAAAAACACAAAAATTAGTTGGGCATGGTGGCGGGCGCCTGTAATCTCAGTTGCTTGGAAGGCTGAGGCAGGAGAATCGCTTGAACTTGGGAGGCAGATGTTGCAGTGAGCCAAGATTGTGCCATTGCACCCCAGCCTGGGCAACAAAGAGCAAAATTCCATCTCAAAAAAAGAAAAGAAAAGAAAAGAAAAAAGAAGGAAAAAAAAATAGAAAAAATAAGTAATAAGTAATGGGTACTAGGCTTAATAACTGGGTGATAAAATAATCTGTACAATGAACCCCCACGACACAAGTTTACCTATGTAACAAACCTGCATATGCATTGCACATGTATTAAACCTGCACATGGACTGCACGTGTATTAAAATGAAAGTATAACACATAAGTTAAAAAAGATGGACAAACAGATTATTTCCTCCTTTCTGGTCATTTGGCCGATCTTATTAGAATGGAGTAGAGATGTAACTGATTGAGAAGTCTTTTTGCAAAGTAATTTTTAAGAACATTAAACCCATTTTTGGAGTGATCAAGGTGTTGTTCTCCATGTATGCACAAGGATATATGAGTTGGATTTGTCTCTTTTTAATAAAGACTATGTGGGACTTGCAAAACTTCTAGTGGCCCAGAGGAGGCAATGCCCCTGGGATTGGATTCTAAAGTCCACAGTGACGTTTGCAGAACTGAGAAAAGTCATTTGAGAAACAGAGCTTCCCTGCTGCAATTCCTTTTGCACAACTTCTTGCCCCAAAGAAGTCCTCACTGAAAGCTTTACACAGTTAGCAACTCCAGGGAACATAAAGCAAGGAGCCCCTGGGAGCCCCGCATTTCCAGGAATGTGAAATATAAGTAGCAGAGTGTCTCGGGGTAGAAAGGATGCTGAGGAGAATGCTGTAAGTTCTAATGTCATCAAAACCATCAGGTAATGGGCAGGAGTGGTGCGGAAAAGATGAGAGTAGTTAAAGAAGACAACTAGATGAAGGCTTTGAACTATATTTGAATGAGGCTTATTAGGGAGCGGGAGGAAAACTCAAGTGACATCAGTGTTGATTCCCCTCAAAACCTGTAATCGGTTTCCAATAACTTTAGAGAAACATATGTTAGCTGTGTTGTAAGAGTCTTTTAGGAAACAAACTCAGGCTTTTTTTTTTTTTTGAGAAGAGGAAGCTGAGGTTAAGTAAAAAGTTGCTCAACCTAATGTCCATTGCCCCTCAGTAGCAACCAGATCCCTGACTTCAGAAGAGGCTCGGCCGGGCGAGGTGGCTCACGCCTGTAATCCCAGCATTTTGGGAGGCTGAGGTGGGCGGATCACGAGGTCAAGAAATCGAGACCATCCTGGTCAACATGGTGAAACCCCATCTCTACTAAAAATACAAAAATTAGCCGGGCGTGGTGGCAAGTGCCTGTGGTCTCACCTACTCGGGAGGCTGAGGTAGAAGAATCGCTTGAACCCAGGAGGTGGAGATTGCAGTGAGCCGAGATTGCATCACTGCACTCCAGCCTGGAGACAGAGCAAGACTCCGTCTCAAAAAAAAAAGAAGAGGCTCTCCCTGTTAGACCAGACTGCTGGCTTTTTGGCTTCTTGACTTCATGATTTTTCCTTTTTGAGAATTCCTAGCAAATATCCTTTGGGGATCATGTTTTCACCCAGCACAGTGTATCCACTGGGTGAATTATCATCAGGCACCATGGGCCTAGGATTTTATAGTTTTCAAAGATTCTCCATTTCTTTCATTTTCCATTTTTTCTTCTTCTAATCCTTACCAGGATAGTCTAAACACCTCGGAGGGGCTTCCTGAAAGAAGCTTCAATATTCATTTTTGAGAGATGAATTTTCTCCCTTCTCCACAGCCCAATACTGTTGGTTATTTTATCATTGGAAACTACGGAGGGATAGCAATAGGAACTTTCTGGCTCTCTTATTAGTTGATGGTGGAGTAGGGAAGAAAATCACTGAGTCACTGGGGCACAATATTATAACATAGAAAGGAAAGGGTTTAAACTGGGACTAGGAGCCTTGGTTTCTAATCCCAGCCTTGTTACCAACAGACTAGGTTATGGGGACAACCAGTTCTGCTTTTGGGCTTCAGTTCCTCTAGTGTAAAGTGAGGCGCATTGATTAGATAATGTCTCAAGTTCCTTTCAAGTGCTCAGATTTTCTGAATAGAGAAAAAGCTTGAGGTAATTTATATTCTATCTTTATCCCTTGTTCCTAGGAATTATGGATCACGCCAATCATACCTGGATCCAGAGTTTTATCCTTGCTGGTTTCACAACCACTGGGACCCTACAACCTCTTGCCTTCTTGGGGACCCTGTGCATCTATCTCCTCACTCTTGCAGGGAACATTCTCGTCATTGTTCTGGTACAGTTAGATTCTGGGTTGTCCATGCCCATGTATTTCTTTATCAGTGTCCTCTCTTTTGCAGAGGTGATGTATGTCAGCACCACAGTGCCCACACTGCTGCATACCTTGCTCCATGGGTGTTCACCCATCTTACCAGCTGTATGCTTTATTCAGCTGTATGTCTTTCATTCCTTAGGCATGACTGAGTGCTACCTGTTGGGTGTCATGGCACTGGATCGCTACCTTGCCATCTGCCTCCCACTCCACTACCATGGACTCATGAGCAGACGGGTACAGTTACGACTAGCTGGAGCCACTTGGGTGGCGGGCTTCTCAGCTGCACTTGTGCCAGCCATCCTCACTGCCACTCTACCCTTCTGCTTGAAAGAGGTGGCCCATTACTTTTGTGACTTGGCACCATTAATGCGGTTGGCATGTGTGGACACAAGCTGGCATGCTAGGGCCCATGGCGCCGTGATTGGTGTGGCCACTGGTTGCAACTTTGTGCTCATTTTGGGGCTCTATGGAGGTATCCTGAATGCCGTGCTGAAGCTACCCTCAGCTGCCAGTCGTGCCAAGGCTTTCTCCACTTGTTCCTCCCACGTGACTGTGGTGGCACTATTCTATGCTTCTGCCTTCACAGTATATGTGGGCTCACCTGGAAGTCGACCTGAGGGCACAGGCAAGCTTATTGCTTTGGTGTACGCCCTTGTTACCCCTTTCCTCAATCCTATCATCTATAGCCTTCGCAACAGGGAGGTGAAGGAGGCTTTTAGAAGGGTTATTGGCAGGATCAGAACTATCTTAAGGGAACCTCAATGATCTAATTTGTCATAGCCCAGCTTGTTGGTAATTGTGAGAGTCAGCTAGATGGTTTGTGAATCATGTGTTCAGAGTCAAAGAAAACACTAGTACAGAAATCAAATAGATCAGTAGGCAAGTGTGCTGCACACACCCGTGCCTGAATTGGTCAGAGTTGGAAGATGTAAAGAGAAAGGTTATGGTCTCTGATTATCCCATTCTAATGGGAAAGAAATGCCACAAAGGGGGGAAAAAACGGCGCTGTAAAACAAGTGGTTAAATTGTATTTATGACTTAGAGAGAGTGCAATTCTGAAAGAAAGAAGACAAACTAAAGCTAGGAGTGGCAGGTTTAGTCAAGATAAGATTCCTAGAGAAAGGTTAAGAAAGTGGAAAACTAGGTTGTCAAAAAGAAGTCTAAAATTTTAGCTTGTATAAAGTTGCAGATCTAGATCAGAGAGCCATGAGCAGAATGCTTATCAGTTTGTGGCATCCAGGGATTCTGGGTTATAATGTGACCAAAGGTAGGTTGATGGAGAAAAAACTGAAGTCCTGATCACAATTCTTTTCTCTCCAGCTCCTCTATTGCTTCCTCTCCTGAGCAGAGTAATCCCCCATTCCTTAATGATGTGTGAACTGGGGGGCAAGTACCTGCTAGAGTATGGTGTATAAATTAGTGAGAAAAATAGGACCAGATCTTGGCAGAGACTAAGTATTGGCTAATCTTGAATACTTTTTCGTTTTCTTCATTCTTACAGATCTTATTGCTTTATTTCCTGTATGTCTATACTATGCCAGAAATAGTGACAGCTGCCTTCATTTTTCAAAAATTTAATCTTTGTAATATCCCTCTGAAGAAGGAAAAACATCCCAATATTTACATAATAAAATTAGGAAGATTATTGAATTTTCAGTAAAGAGAGACAAATTTAACCCTAAATCAACTTTAGCTGACCGAGTGACCCTCCTCAGCCTCTTTCTCTCTGTCTGCAAAATGGAAGGCTGGCAGTGGATGAGTACTCACATTGCTCTCAGCTTAGGGAGTTTTGAGTCTATGCTTATAGCACTTCTTAAGGAAAGCAGGACCTGAACTAGGTCCAGATGCCTAAGATCTGAATTTCCAGAGCAGAGATGGAAAGGTATTGGTACAAATTCAGGTGTTGCCATTTTTGTCTCTGTGATTCTGGGCAAAAAACATAAGCTCCCTCTGATGCCAGATTTGTTTTCCTTTAAAAAAATTGACATCAAAGTGTTCCAAAGTTAAATAACACATAGTAAGTATTTCATAAACAAGTTCATCTCAGTATCCCAGAATCAGGACAGGGTTACAGCATGGACTTTGAAGCCTATCTGCCTGTGTTCACACATCAATTCTACCATGACTTGCTGTGTGATCATATGGAGTATACTATCTCTACCTCAGTTTCCTTATATGCAAAATGGGGAAATAAAAGAATATTACGCATATAAATGTTAATCATTATTACTTCAAAGTTTTCCACATAAATGTCTTCAGTGGGGATTTATTTCTTTGATAATGCTTAGTTTTACACAGGCATCTTCTTTTGACCTAAGGGTCCAAATTTATCTTTCTGTAAACTGAGGAGTAGTCCCTGCTTTCAAGAAGTCTATGCTGTTTTTCCAAATACAAGGTACAAAACTCTATTCTGCTGACAGGCTGAGTCTACTGCTTTTAGGCTCCTTTTCTCTCCTCCAGTATCTCACTTCACTCAGATTACTCTTTTTGCAGGAACTATTATGGGCTCAACAGAAACTCTTCTTTCCCTGAGGTGGCAGCACTAGAGGATGCCTCAAATTGAAATGGCTTAGATCACATTAATTGTGGTAATAATAATTACTAAAACCATTATAGCAATTATTATTAATTGCTAATATCTGTGGGGTGCATACTGTGCAGAGAACATGAGGGACTTACCATCCTGTAGTGAAAACATAAGTAGTCATCTAACAATTCAAAGTGGTGTATATCTATTAATTCGTACTATAGTGCTTGGTATCCACTCATATTTGGACAAAAGAATAAATGAATAAGCAAACTCTTAAGAGTCAAATGGGTGTGATAGAGATTGAGCGCCCTGCTGAAACTCCACCAGAAGTTGTTTTTTTTTTTCAGATCCATTTATAGCTGCAAACTCCCCTTGCCTTTCATTATGCACTTTTTTTTTTCTCTTGAGACCTCCTTAGGTATTTCCTTTAGAATATAAAACTGAGGTCATCTTTAGCACAGAGCTTCTCAACAGATACAAATAACAAGTGTGCTGAGTTACCCTGCCCCTAACACCCACCCTATGAATGGTCAGATAGGGCCTATGGGAATTGAAATCCTTGGGCTGGTTTCCTCCAGCAGAAAGTGGCTTTTCTGTCCAACTCAGTGTGCCCTACAGATACCGTCCCTTTTATAAGTGCTATGATATGAAAATAAAAGTTTGAGAAGTAGTGCCTTAGTGTAACATATTGGGGTAAGCGCCCAAAATAAAGTCCAACTTTTGACCACTTCTCCTGTGGTGACAATTGGATATTGTCTCCAGCAACATAGGCAATAAGAAGCAGTCAGGTCTAAAAGGCAGCATAATCAGACCATTCACTCGGTACTAGCATCAAGGCTAACATTTTATCACATAGGACATTTAAATTCAAGTACATCAGAGAACAAACTTAAATGCTATCAATGTACCCTGGGACGTTACATATAAACCACATTTGTACTGAGCAAACAAGGACATGTGACCTTGGGATGTATCACTTCATTTACTTAGTTATTTTGTTATACGTTTATTTGCTTCAATAAAAAAATACCTCTAACGGGTTCAAAAATTCATCATATGTGTGAAGTTAAAATTTTTTCTTATGTTTAAAAAAACTTATATTTTAAAAAAAATCAGGTGATTTGAGGACCCGTCTCCTCCCACTCTGTGTAATAAATATCTAAAGGGAAGCAACAGTGTTATATGCGTCTCATTTTCTCCAGTTCTTAGAATAAAGTCTGGTGCATAAAAGAGGTTTCAAAAATGTATTAAATAAATAGATAAGCAAATTATTGTGAATTCTCCTATTTCTCACATTACATTAGTTGCATATCATATCATTTTTTCTAACATTTAGAGCATGTTTTAAAAAATAATGTATTGCATAGCACATTAAATGTTTAAATAGATTACTTCAAAAATTATTCCTCTATTCATTTCTAAATTCCAATAAGCATATGCTGTTTTCCCAAATAGTAGGTATGATACTATGAATTTCTGAACATGTTGAATACTACTTTTTTCACTTTAGTTTTTAACAAATAATTTTAAATCTCATCTTTCTCCTCAAATAATGAATTGCTTGATGAAGGTATAAGTGTAACCACAGAACCGGTTCAATCTGGTTTAACTTTGTCAGTAACAAAATACAACAAAATGGTGACTTGTTTTTTACTTGCAATAGACCCTCAGGTTGTAATTAACCCAAGCATGCCCAGATGAACTAAGTGTACCAGATTTGTGACCTTGGAGCCAACCAGAACAAAAAAGTAAACAACATGCGGAACCTAAGTATTTAGACCAAAGAATGGTGACCAAATTAAAAAGGAAGGGATGAACTGTTTTGCTGCAGCACAACCATATCAGCATAACCTCTTTTCAGGAATAAATCAGATAATGCTTTGTTGCATTTTCCTATCTCCCTCTTAGTTGCTCTTTGCCTATAAAACTTGTGCCCAGACCTCAGTTCAGGGAGACAGATTTAAACATTGTCTCCTGCCTCCTTGCTGATCAACCTTGAAATAAGGCCTTTTCTTTCTTATGAGCTGGTGTCATGGTATTGGCTTCTAAGCCTATGAGGCAGTGAGCCATTGAACAATAATACCAAAACTTGTCATTTTTCTCACTCTATTTCTGATACAGAATAAATGCCAAGTAAGCACTCTTTATTGACAAATGGTGACATAAAAGAGAAGAAACAATGCTCTTGGCTAGGCAAGAACTAAACTTGGAAGCCTCAATCATTTAGTACTCATATCTGCACTAACTGATTCTAGATAATGTTTACAATTCTTTTATATGTATATGTATATATGTATATATATTTGTTGTTGCATTTTAGGTTTTGGAGTACATGTGAAGAATATTCAGGATTGTTGCATAGGTACATACTTGGCAATGTGGTTTGCTGCCTTCCTCCCCATCACTTATATCTGGCATTTCTCCCCATGTTATCCCTCCCCAACTCCCTACCCGCCGCTGTCCCTCCCTAATTTCCCCCGACAGAACTCAGTGTGTGATGCTCCCCTCCCTGTGTCCGTGTGTTCTCATTGTTCAACATCCGCCTATGAGTGAGAACATACAGCGTTTGATTTTCTGTTCTTATGTCAGTTTGCTGAGAATGGTGGTTTCCAGGTTCATCCATGTCCCTACAAAGGACACGAACTCATCGTTTTTTTATGGCTGCATAATATTCCGTGGTGTATATGTGCCACATTTTCCCTGTCCAGTCTATCATTGATGGGCATTTGGGTTGGTTCCAAGTCTTTGCTGTTGTAAACAGTGCTGCAATGAACATTCGTGTGCATGTGTCCTTATAATAGAACAATTTATAATCCT
>CAUYQU010066062.1:0-45905 GCA_963574635.1 Cheracebus regulus | reverse complement strand
GGAGGGGGAGGGGGAAGTGGGGGAGGGAGAGGGGAAGTGGGGGAGGGGAGGGGGGAGTGGGGGAGGGGGAGGGGGAAGTGGCGGAGGGGGGGGGGGAAGTGGGGGGGAGGGGGAAGTGGGGGAGGGGGAGGGGGAAGTGGGGGAGGGGGAGGGGGAAGTGGGGGAGGGGAGGGGGAAGTGGGGGAGGAAGAGGAAGGGGAGGAGGAAGAGGAAGGGGAGGAGGGGAAGGAGAAGGAGGAAGAGGAAGGAAGGAAGGAAGAAGAAGAAGAAAAACAAAGGATTCTGCCTCTAAACCGATTAGTAGTCAATTTTTATCAGCTTCCAGAGCTTCTATTTTTTTTTGAATACTCAGTTAAACATGCATCACCTTTGTTTTAAGAACTTGGAATGGATAGCAGAGGACAAAGCACTCGTCAGAACACCACAGACAGGACTTCTTGATCACTGGAGAAGCTATTCAGGCAGCCACTGCCCCCAGGGAACTACAGCAAAGAACAAAAATGGGGTCTCATTTTGAAGCCTTCAGTCAAGAATCATCTGTTCTTTTGGCCAGGGTGCCATGAGGGTGGGGTTCATGGAGAGCCCTGGGAAAGGACGAAAACAGGATTGCAACACCACTTATTTTGTTTCTTCTAACACCCTCCTTTCCCCAACTCATGTTTGAGCACTTACCGGCACCATTTGTTCTAAAACAAAGGAAGAAATATATCTGTTATGAGTTCCCTATGTGCTCGACTGAGTTACCTGGCATTGGGATGGTTTGTTTTCTGGGATGCCCAGAGCTGTGCACGTTCCTTTCTGGGGCGAATGCTTTGTGTAGAGAGACATAAACAGCCAACTAGGCTGCAGGGAGTAAAGCCTGTTACTAACTTTTCTTTCTTTGGTGCTACATTCCTGCAGAGATAACTATATAGAAAGATAGACAGATTATAAAGGAGGAAGGGCACTGTGTCAGCATGCGGGCTCGAAGAGAACAAAAAGGGTTATCATGTTCTGAAGCTGAAAATAGAATTTAAAGCTATCAGGACTGAAGAAAGAGTTGGGGCCTCCCAGGAACAATCTGGAAAGAAAACTTGAAACCCTCCAGGAAAACAAGCTCTGGGTAGAGTTGGGTGAAACTGAAACCTGAAAATCTATTTTCCAGAAATGCAACTGGGCAGGGAGGAGGGAAGCCACTACTATCACGTTTTTGCCCTGAGCAAGCAAGCAAGGCACGCTGGCTTTGGACAAAGAGGCTTATTTAGAAGCTCCCCTGAGTTGAATGCAAGGAGCTGGGGCAGGGTAGCAGGGTGGGATGGGTCTTTGAAATGAGCCGTCCTAACCTTTCAGACAGCAACAGTGTAGCCTAGCTGCTGTGGGGTGCGTGTTTCTAAAACAAGGCCTGGAACATTAATTTTACATTTCAGTCTCTTTGTAACAAGCAGATGCTCTTCGCCCACCCGCTTGTTTTTTTTGGCAAGCTTGCTATAAAATCCAACAAACCGAGTCAAGGCTGTCCGCTAGCCACGGGTGCCTTTATCTTGCGCGGTATCTGTTCCTTTGCGGATCAAGCATGGAATGAAAACTGTGCTGAAGAATGGTCACTTCTCGTTTTAGAATCCATTTCAATGGGTAGTTAACCTCCGAGTCAACCGACTCTGTACCCATGTTCAGTTTCCTCCGCCTCTTGGGCCCTTCAATTTACCCTCTTTTATAATTAGAGTACATCTTGTTTACAGTGCACAAAGCTGGTTTAAGATCCAGTTGGCCACATGCCCTCTCGTTACAGGACTGTGCTTACACCAGTCAGCTCTGAGTGCAGCCAGTTAGATGAAAAAACCTAAGGGAAGGAAGCTGCCCTGTAAGGAACCTTGGCCTTACCGATTAAACTGATAATTAAGCCATTATATCTGTTGGAGAGCTCTTTGGGCTTGCCTGCTAACTTTTCCAACAAAAGCCCTAAGCCAGAGATTCCAGCTGAGCACCTCGTTATCATGGGGGTGCCAGGGCTGCATGCCAGGATCAGCTCCCACCCCAGGCAACATGGTTTAAATTGTAAACACCCGTCATCTCCCTGCCTCCATGGATCATTCATTTTCAGAGTGGAAAGTGCCCCTCACGGGAAGTGGGGCTGCCTGTGTCTGGGTTTGCCTTTGAAAGCCAGAAAGGACCCTTCTCCTGAAATTTTATTCCAAATTTAATTTCAAGCTATCTCAGGCTTGAAATAGATTTACATTGGCTTCTCTTGTTGCATTTGGTAAAGAAAGGGATATAAGATTCAATTCGAATTTGTCTTCATTCTTTTTTTTTTTTTTTTTGAGCTCCGCTCACTGCAACCTCTGCCTCCCAGGTTCAAGCGATTCTTCTGCCTCAGCCTCCTAAGTAGCTGGGATTACAGGCACGCACCACCACGCCCAGCGAATTTTTCTATTTTTAGTAGAGACAGGGTTTCATCATCTTGGCCATGCTGGTCTCAAACTCCTGACCTTGTGATCCACCCGCCTTGACCTCCCAAAGTGCTGGGATTACAGGTGTGAGCCACTGTGCCCGGCCCTGGTTTTCATTCTTAACAAGATTATTGTCTTAAAGACCAATATATAGTATGTCTCACCACATTGCCCCACTTCCCATCAAGACAAAAAGGGCCCTGGCATGCATATGTGATTTTGTGACATGCAAAGATCCATTTTCACAACTCCCGTATTTAGAGAACCCAAAGGTAGTGTAAGGCTCTCACTGGCCACTTGTCTTCCTAAAACGGAGGCAATCTATGATTAGAGAGGAAGCAAGACTAGAGAGGGTAATTTGCACCTGATTGTGGAGGGTGGAGAAAGTAGAGGAGTGAGCAGGGTTGTAATAAACTGGGTGGAATTTAAGGTCTCAGTCTAAAAGCATCCCGTCTTGCTCCTTCAAGACCCCATCTCAAGCCCGACTCCAGCTCCTGCGTCCCATGGCTCTCCAAGGCCTCTTTCTGCTCATCACGGCCTGTGGAGAAAGATGCAAAGTGATTTGTGTTGATTTTAGAAATCATCTGAACATTGCCAGGAAAGGGCTTGCTGAAAAATGCTGCAGAACTAAAACTGGTCCAGTAAAAACCAGTGTAAGTACAAAGAGCAGAGCTGGCTCCTCCCCGGCTCTTTTCCTGGGCTGTTCTCCCTGGATTTTGATCTCAGCCTCACTCTCTTCCATCCCTTCTTGATCCAAGTCCAGAGTCTCTTTCACACCAGCCATGTTGCCAGCATTGTCAGCGGATTTGATGTGGTGTGAATTCCTGCCTCTGGGAGATGGATGGAGGAATTCACAGAATCTTGGGAAAATCCTAAAGTCTCTCTGTGCAGCCTGTCTCCTACCAATAGACAAGATGGAAACTGGCCCTTTCGGAGCACTGGCTTTGATTATATCTAAGGGTAGAGATTCCTTGGGCTTGTGGGTAGGGGCTCATTTCTGTGTTTTGTTCCAGATGGTCCGGGTTCTTCTGTCTGTCCTGTTAAAATGAATCCTGTTTGACACCCGCAATGGCCCTTTTGTCAAATTCTAATTATATGTCTGTGAGTGAGTTGTTCATTCTCCAGGAAGTACCATCTCATGATCAATCCAATCTTACAATTAGGTCCACACTGATCAGAAGTATTTATTGGTGTCTGGTGAATCTTCTGGTGCTTCTAAATTTTGGAAATGAGGCTAGATGCATTTATTTATTCAAAATTAATTTTGAGTGGCTAGTATGTACCAGTCACTGCTTTGTGTACTTGGAAAACAGGTAAAGAAACAACAAAAAACTGTTGCCTTGAAAGCTCTCATTATAAGGGAGAGGAGAGTGGGGAGACAAACAGTAAACTATAGATAAACTGCGTGGCACATTGGGGTTTTAAGCCCCATAGAAAAAAAGACAGAGAAAACTTGGGGTTCTGGCCTGCAGCTGGGACAGTAGAGAGAAGATGGCACTGAAATTTCCAAGTGCAATTTTACTGAACCAGTAAGAAAAATGACAAGAGTTTCTATTCCTTCCTATGAAGAATGGGTCTTACCTATAAACAAGTGTTGAGAGATATATGTGCATGTATACACCCATCATCTCATGATTTACAGACTTAGATTCTGTAGATATTTATATTGATTTATAAAATGATACTCAATATTATTTCATAATTGTGTATACATTATATATGTGGACACACACATATAACCATAAATATTATACATACGCACAGTTATGTGTTACTTAACAATGAGGATCTCTTCTGAGAAATGCTTCGTTAGGTTATTTCATTGTTATGTGACCATCAGGGTTACACAAACAGAGGTGGCATAGCCCACTACACACCTAGGCTATATGGGAGACCCTATCACTCCTAGGCTACAAACCTGGTCCCCATGGTGCTAATACAGTATAAGGGGGTCCACCGGGATGTGATGTTAAGTATCTGTGTAGCTAAACATACAAAGTACAGTAAAAATACTGAACTATAATCTCACAGGACCACCATCATATACGTACTCTGCCTTTGACAGAAATGTCATTATGGAACATGACTGTCTGTTACAACTTAACTAAACAATATGTGCCCTCAAAAAATTTTGATATCTCTTTCAAGTCATGTAGATATCTAGTAAATTTCCAGCTCCTCAAATTGTTTTTCTGCTTATTCAGGAATAACTTTCTAACCTGACCAATTTACATCTTTTGGTCTCATAAACCATAGAGGCTTCTCCCTGTTTTCAGCCCTGTCCTGCTGACCAGTCTTAAAGTTAGTCCATGCTGGCCTTCAGCCTTCCACGGCCACTGGGAGTGACAAGGGTTCTGGAAGGCAAGGGCTGGCGGCAAGGGGAGAGTCCCCTGAAAGGAAGAATGGCCTCAGGGAGTGCAGCCTGGCCAGCGCATCTTCTCACACTTCATTCCTGCTCTGAAACCCAAGTCAGAACTTCAGTTTCTGGTTTCTTTGAAAGTACTTGGTGAACAAATAAGCAAATAGGGGATAAAGAATGTCCAGTCATTGTTTGAGGATTTTCTGGAATTTGGAGCATTGTTATTTTCGTTGTTTAGAAAAGGCTTCGGTTGCCTGTTTATCATACAGGGCAGGCTCATGAATAACTTCCTGGGGGACTGGCCCACATTCTTGGTCCGGTTGGCGTCTCTTGCCCAGCAAGGCTCATGCCGGGCGTCTTCCCAACATCCTGTCTGGGGATGACCTTCTTTTCTCCGCTTACTAAGCTCCGAGAGTCCTTATTGAAATGACCTCCTGCACAGGAAGGTCTGCTGTGGTGCCTGGCAAGAGAAAACAGCCCTGGTTTCTAGGAAGTGCCCCCCCCAGCCATGCGCGTGCACGCCCATACACACACATACACACACACACACACACACTGGAAGTCTTGTTCGGAAGAGGTGACATGTTTATGTTCTTCCACGCGTCTGATAAGGAAAACCAGCAGACATTCCAGAATGTACCAAACAGAGGCGAGGGCAGGTGCAATGACCACAGCTGGAAACCAACAAACACAACAGACCACAGCTGTCCGGGCCACGCCATGCTGGTGTGGGCTGGAGGGGAAACCAAGGGCGTGCATGTGTCTGTGTGTGTCTGCGGATGCATTCAGCTTAAAAATTACCCACTGAAAAGCCTGCAAAGCCCCCTGCATTTAAGAGAAAAAATAATCGTGGAATTTTTCTTGCCATCTAGAAGAAATTTTGCCCTTGCCAAAAACATTTAAAAGCTATCAGGGTTTTTTTTTAATCTTATCTGAGTGATAGTAGTGAGAGTAGGGGAATCCCAAAGAAAGGGACAGGTGTGATCTTTAAATTCATTCTTGGTCTTAAATAAGGCTTGCTTGAACATAATAAAAAACTTTAAGAAGCCCTCTCACTTTGGTTGAACAATGAAGTGTTTAGAAATAATACCTTTGTGGCTGGGCATGATGGCTCATGCCTGTAATCCCAGCACTTTGGGAGGCAGAGGTGGGAGGATCACCTTAGGTTGGGAGTTCAAGACCAGCCTGACCAACATGGAGAAACCCCATCTCTACTAAAAATACAAAATTAATTAGCCGGGAGTGGTGGTGCATGCCTGTAATCCCAGCTACTCGGGAGGCTATGGCAGGAGAATCGCTTGAACCCAGGAGGCAGAGTTTGCAGTGAGCCGAGGTTGTGCCATTGTACTCCAGCCTGGCAACAAGAGTGAAATTTGGTCTCAGAAAAAAAAAAAAAAGATAGATAGATAGAATACCTTTGTGATGATCATGTCCAAGACATTCATCTTATAAGGACTCTGATGACCAGTTAGGTGCCTTGGCCCTGGTTGTAATGCAGAACTGTGATTCCCACTTAGGGGTGTTCAGCAGGCCATGTCCTCCCTTTCTCTGTGCTCAGAATTGGCATCACAGTTGAGTGACCTACCCAGGGCCCTGAACTCACAAGGGTCCCACATCTGGTTTAACATTCTGCTGTTGCCATCTTAAAATCCTTAATAAAAACGAATAATTTATGTATCCTTAATGAATGCTTAATGCCTTTGAACTCGCGTCTTGTAGGTGTACTCCAGCGTAAAAATGGAGCGTGCGTGTGAGCTAAGTAGTGGCATGCTGCTCATTCACATACAGTGTTCGCCATGCCCCTTGGACACCAAATTCCAGTAGACCCAGCGTGTGTGGGAATTCAGGGGAGACCCAAAGCATACACAAGGTAAGCGTGGACCACCAAGGAAGGTAAGGTGAGGAAGGAGGAGGGACACTGATAGCCCCAAGAGGGTGCACTTTCCATTTGAAGCAGAACTTGCTTTGACACAAGAAAGAAGGCAATGGCATTCTATTAATAACAAATACTAATGACCAAGGGACCCTATTCTATTCTTTCTTACCATGTCACTTCCCTGAATTAACCAAACACTTCCTCTGAAAATGAAGACATAGACTGAAAGGAAAAAAGGGCAGCTGAGCATTCTTTAAGATTTGATAGCATGTGTGGTGTGTGCATATCAAGAAGTAAAAGGCTGGATGTGGTCTCTCACACCTATAATCCCAGCACTTTGGGAGCCTGAAGCGGGCGGGTCACCTGAGGTCAAGAGTTTGAGACCAGCCTGGCCAGCATGATGAAATTCCGTCTCTACTATAAATATAAAAATTATCCAGGCATGGTGGTGCGCACCTGTAATCTCAGCTACTTGGGAGGCTGAGGCAGGAGAATCACTTAAACTCAGGAGGCAGAGAGTGCAGTGAGCCAAGATCGCACCACTGCACTCCAGCCAGGGCGACAGACTGAGACTGTTTCTGAGAAACACACACACACACACACACACAGAGACTCTCAGAAACACACACACACACACAGAGACTCTCAGAAACACACACACACACAGAGACTCTCAGAAACACACACACACACAGAGAAAATAAAAAGAGCTGAATTAGTTTTGTGTGGTATTTCCACTGTTTTGGCAAGAAAGAAATGCATATGCATCCATAAGCTGAAAATTATGAATTATATAATTTCAGTGATTCTGAAGATGGGCTAAATACTGTCATATTTGCATTTATTTATTTATTTATTTATTTATATTATTTTTTGAGATGAAGTCTCATTCTGTAACCCAGGCTGGAATGCAGTGGCATGATCTCAGCTCACTGCAACCTCCACCTCCCAGGTTCAATTCTCATTCCTCAGCCTCCAGAGTGAGTAGGTTGTAATTACAGGTGTGTGCCACCATGCCTGGCTAATTTTTGTATTTTTAGTAGAGATGGGGTTTCACCATGTTGCCTAGGCTGGTCTCGAACTCTTGACCTCAGGTGATCCACCTGCCTTGCCCTTCCAAAGTGCTGGGATTATAGGTGTTCGCCATCGTGCCCAGCCCATATTTGCATTTAAAACTGACATCGTACAATGTAAAGATGAACCATAAAATTCATGCTAATAATTTAAAATTTTATGTTTGCTTGACTTAGAATAGCACTAAACAGCAGATTTTTTTAAAATGTCATGATAAGTTGAGACAGTGTAGAAGGAAGGAAAAAAGCTTTATATTATAGTACCTTTAACCATACCTTCTTCCCCAACTTTTAAACAGTTTTCATTTTACACTGGGTCCCATGAATATGGAGCTGGCTGTGCTGGTGATCAGTAGAAACTTTTGCAGGAACACATCACACGGCTGTTAGGCTCAATTTTGGTGATAGATTTGTGTAGCTCATGTCTACTAGTGTTCATATCACCTCTACTTAGGATTTCATTTTAGCAGTTGTCTTTATTTGGATTCCCCCAGAAGCACACCAAGATGAGGATTCAAGTGGGGATGTGGAGGCCCTGGGAAAAGAAACCTGTGTAAAGGGCTCATTGGAGAATAAGGAGGATATGGGAATGACAAAGTGGTCAGGCTATTTGAGGGGCCTGGAGGGGCCACTGAAAGGTGTTCCACGAGAAATGTGTGTACCCTCCTGGGCAGAGACTATGCCCCCTGCTCTTCTCCTTCCTTTCTCCATCGTTTCTGGACTCTGGGACTTCAGAATCTGTTTAGGAGGAGATGCACTTTTGTGATGGAAATCACAGTGTTATAGCTGAATTATGTCCCTCAAAATTCATATGTTGAAGTCCAAACCCTCAAGAATGTGACTGTATTTGGAGGCAGGGAATTTATAGGAGTAATGAAGTTGAAAAGTAAAGTCATGAGGGTGGGCCCTAATTCGATATAGCTGGTGTCCTTCTATGAAGATGAGATGAGGACACAGACGTGCACAGAGGGAAGACATAGGAGCACCCAGGGGAAGATACTACCTGCAAGCCAAGGAGAGGAGCCTCAGGAGAAACTGACCTTGCTCACACCTGGATCTCGGACTTCTGGGCTCTGGGACTGTGAAAGAATGCATTTCTGTTGTTTAAGCACCAAGTCTGTGGTATATTGTTACAGCAGCCCTAGCAAACAAATACAGATGGTTAAAAATATATATATATCCATCAGGAGGCTGGGCGCAGTAGCTCACGCCTGTAATCCCAGCATGTCAAAAGTCCGAGGTGGGTGGATCACGAGGTCAGGAGTTCAAGACCAGCCTGGCAAACATGCTACCAAAAATATAAACATTAGCTGGGTATGTTGGCTGGCACCTGTAATCCCAGCTACTCGGGAGTTGAGGCAGGAGAATTGTTTGAACCCAGGAGTTAGACTTTGCAGCGAGCGGGGATCGTGCCATTACACTCCAGCCTGGGTGACAGGGCAAGACTCTGTCTCAAAAAAAACCCAAAACCAACCAACCAAACAAACAAATGCTTCAGGAACTGTGAAACAGAGTTCCTTGCTAAAATGTACCTTGAAAGACATGATGAGATCAGAAGATTAGGGCATGAACAGGAGACAAGTCTGTAAAACCAGAAGCATTCTGAAGGCCAGCTCTGCTACTTGGTGGATTTGTGGTCTTGGGTAAATTACTTAATCTTTTGGTGCCTACATATTGTCAACTGTTAAATGAGCTTCAAATACAGTATACATTACAGAGATGCCATCAGAATTAAATGAGATAATGCTTGCAAATCATGTAGTAAGTGCTCAATGTGTTAGCTCATCTTGTTTTTCTGCAGGCAATAAGAACTCCTTAAGAGCTAGCATCATGTTTTCTTCTGCTTTGAAAGTAAACTGGAAGCATTTCTTAAGTGTCAGCCTTTCACTTGAAGGAACCAAATCTATGAGGAAGTTGAAGTCTAGTTAGGGAAACCAAATGCACAGAAGAAGTGATGAAGCTAGAACGTGCACTTGTACCACTTACCAGGAACTGTGACATACACCTGATTTCATATCCATCTCATTTTAATCCTCTACAAAGTTATGAGATAGAAGTCTTTGCGTCATTTTCCAACATGTGAAAACTACTGGGTAGTGTGGTTAAAGGATTTTTCCAGTCTGCTGCCAGTAATCTATGGAGCAAGAATCAAACCTAGGTGTGTGGGCATTGAATTCATTTATGCCATGACTATTAGAATAAAACTTCTTTTCAAATTATCTTCCTAATTACCCTGCAAGGCAGGTGAGGACCTATTGCCAACACCATTTTACATATTAGGAAAATATGACCCAGGCAATTCTGAACCATCCAAGTACATACCTAATGTTAAATGTAAAGCCATCTCTATTCCAGTGAGGTTTTTGGCTCTTAATCTGGTGATATTTAGCTATTTAGATACTGTTTATATTCAGATTCTCAGTGAGTGACTCACAAGATTGTGTCTGTGCACTGTGGGTAGATTTCATTTTGAAGGAAGTTTTGGAATGCCACTTTTCCTGTATAAGATGGGAAATCCATTGATGTCAGCCATGATCCCAGGGCAGAGGGAGTGCCGTGGGCCCAGCATGGGTTTGGGGGGTCAGAAGACAGAATTTTGGCTCTGGTTCTGCTTTCTAAGCTAGGACAATGAAAAAATATATATATTAGCTGGAGCCCCTTGAAAGGCCTTCCATTTTAAGTCTATTGGCAGCTCTGTCTGAAAAGCTCTGTCTGCCACAAATTGGCTGAATTGGCTGAGTGACTTTGAACACTTCATTCTTCTTGGCCATGAGTTTCTCATCTGCAGACTGGAGAGTTTGTACCGAATGATTTCCAAAATCTGTTAAAAATCTGATTCTATGAAATGGAATCTCTGGTTGGGCCTAAGAGACTAGTGAGAAGCCCAGAGACATATGGAGGTAGAAATTGCCCTCCTTTATTCTCAGCAGGAAGGAAATCACTCTCCCCCACCCCCGAAAACCACGGGCAGCACCTTTTACAGATAGCTGGAACTGCAGAGAAGCACTGGCACAGGCTACATTGGTGGGTGGGGCCAAAGTCCGTATTAAAGTCTTGGTTACAGAAATAAGTCTACTGGGGACTTAGTGAAATCCAGTTTGTACTCTAAGGATCAGCAAGTACAAATCCTACAAGAACTCTGGCCATAGAACAGAGAGTCCTAGAACAAAGCCTGTTTTGATCCTTTGTCTTGGTTAAGGGTGACACCATATCTCCAGCATAAACTACGGCGATTGCATTGTTCACATGCCAGTAATAAAAAAGGAAAACACAGCCAGGCTGTTTGGTTAGTTTTGGCATGCACAGTCGAGGGTGGGAAATGCCCGTGGGTTCTGGCTGACCACCTGGTATTTAATTTTTTAAGAAGCGTGCCAGTTTTAAAATACCAGAGGTTCTCCTTGAAGGCTAATCACAAAGAATTGAATGTCCTGGTATTTGGAACAAGCATTCTAGCACATTGGCATCACAGCCCTTACTGTAATATCAGCAATAGCAGCAGTAACCGCAACAAGAACCAGCGTCCAGTCCCTGGGGATCTCCCAAAGAAAGCCTTTCCATTTATAGCAAAAACAGTAAAGAGGCAGGGAGCTGAGGTGGAAACACAGTTGGTTCCTGTGGTAGCACTTCCTTGGTACTCTAGTGCAGGATTAGTGGGCTCCAAAGTGGAACTGCCTCCAGCCTCAGTGGTCCTGAGACCATGTCCATCAGTTACCCACTCTGGTTTTGGAGATCACAGTGTGATCTTGGGCTGACCTTGGATCTAGCTTTTGGAAGCTTCTGACTTACTGACCTGAGGTTTTCGTAATTGTAGGGGCTCTGTGTTCTGATGGCTACATTGGAAAGCATGGTATTCGTGCTGGATACCTCATCCAACAGGTATCACCAACTGGTCCACAGACCGGCAGCATCAGTGTCCTCGGGAGCTTGTTAGAAACGCCCCACCCTAGATACAGGGAATAGGAGCCCGAATTGTAACAAGACCCTGGAGTGATTCATTTGCACATTTCATTTAGAGAAGCCCCGAAAAGGAGTCATACCACCCCACATATCTGGGAGGTAGATCAGCCATTCACTGGCCCAGGACAGTTTGGTTGTAAGAAGAAAGAACTTAATTTGGAAATTTAATGGGTACAATCAGAGCTTCTCTGTTTTCTGCTCTGCGCTATTACCTCTTTTCAACCAAAAAATAAAAAAAAAAAAATTCTTTTCTTTAGAAAAAGAAGGTATCTAGGCAAAAAATAGCTGAAGCAATTCACATAAAAGAAAAAAGCATCCTTAATATCGCCACTTAAAAACACATGAATAAATAAATTTAGGTCCTCTTGCCATTTTTCTAATCCTATCTTCAAGATGATCCACTATTAACCAATTTCACAGGTATCCCACCAAAAATACTATACTTATATTTGCATATATAATATATATACACACATGAACAAGGAAATCATCCTAAATGATTGTTTTTCTGTATGCTCTCTAAGCTAGGAAAATGAAAAAAAAAATATTAGATGGAGCCCTTTGAAAGGCCTTCCATTTAAAGCCTCTTGGCAGCTCTGTCTGAGAAGCATTCTTCATAAAGAGATGGGAGCAGAGGGCCTTTAGCAGATTGAGTCAACATGAACCCCACGGAGTCCAGGGTGTCGGCCAGATGGCCAGCTCACCCGGCTCTCATTTCTGCTCTCGTCAGTTTTCTCCTCAGCTCAAGCTCCATGAAACCTGAAGGATACCCTCAAATGACCGATGTCCTTCTGGAGTTTACAAATGTGGCTCTAACACAGTAGGTGGGGCTGGTTGGGATCATAGGTACTCAGGCTACACGCCCTGTGAGGTCATGAAAGAGCTTCAGTCCCTCTGCCAGGAGCGGCTTATTTCTTACCAAATGGTTTCCAATGGTTTCAGGGAATTCCTCATGCACTCTAAGCGGGAACTTTCTCTCCTTCTTGGGAGATGAGGCCACAATTCAGTTGAGGTCATTTGTTTTTTAATTCCTCTTTAGTATCTATTTGGAAAATCATTTACTTAGCTTTCTTGGTCCACTCAGTATTCTTATTGTGAACTTTTCTTTAACATAATTGTGTGTGTGTTTGTGTGTGTGTACACGTTCACTTAATATATATATACTTTATATACTTATATATATGTATACACACTTTATATATATTTAAATATTTATATATATATTATATACATATTATCTATATTTAATGTATATACTTCATATATACCTTTTAAGATATATTTGTAATTTCTATTACAGATTACAATAAGTACATATTACATATATATTTATATATGTATATACCTTAAGTATATATAAAATATATATAAAAGTATATTTATTTTAAATATACATATACAGATACAGTATATATATAAAAATTATGTATATGTAAAGTATAATATATAATATATACGTAAAGTATGATGTAATATGTGTAAATTATAATATATATAAGGTATATATAAAGTATACATACTTTATGCAAAGTGTGTATATTATATATATTATAAAGTATATATAAAGTATATATGCACTTAAGGATACATACTTTAAATATATACATATACTGTATATATAAAGTATATAAAGTCATACAAAATATATGTATATATAAAACATATATGTAAAGTATAATGTACATAATATATATTATAAAGTATACTTAGTTTATATAAAGTATAAAGTATATATATTACATATTACAAAGTATATGTACTGTACTTTATATATTATAAAGTATGTATATATTATAACATACACATTATAATATATAATAAATCACATAATATATAATAATACATGTATGAAATATTTTATATATTATATAAATTACATAATTACTTTATTATATGATATAATACATATTATAAAATATATGATATATTATAAAGTATATTTTATATATTCATAATATATATTCTATATAATACATACTTTATAGTGTATATGTATTAGTAGATATGTAAAGTTTATATTATATATTATAAAGTATATATAAGTATATATATTTATATACTTCTATGTATACTGTGTATACATAGAAGTATACATGTCACTCTAAAGTATATTCAAGTATATATAATGTATACTATACATGTGTGTATATATGTATATTTATATAATCACCTCACTTCCACAATACTGATAGCTTATAGCTTTTTGCACACTAAACCTTCCTTTCCTATCCCCAGCTTAAGCTGTCATATTGGAAGGTTTGAGGACTTGTTGGTGACCAGTACTTTTCTGCTCTAAAAGTATCTTGCCTGAGGAAGTGACACAGTCACAGAACAAGGAGGTGTCACAGAGCAAGGAGGCTGTGTCCTTTCTTCTCACACGCAGGGTTTGGAGAGGAAGGATTGCTCCCTTTCTGGAACTCATGACCCATGTTTTATTATTTGCCTTAGTATTAATTTTCTGTCCCTTCTATTACAAATTACCGTGAACTCAGTGGCTTTAAATAATTTGTTATCTTACAGTTCGGGAAGACAGAAATAAAGTATCTGTCTCACTAGACCAAAGTCAAGGTGTGAGCAAGCATCTGGAGGTTCTAGGGGAGATTCTCTTCCTTGCCTCTTTCCATTTCTAGAGGCTGCCAGCACTCCCTGACTCCTGGCTTCACTACCCCAACCTCTGCTTCCATCATCCGATCTTCTTCTCTGATCCTGACCCCCATATCCCTGTCTCAGAGGACCCTGCAGATCAAACTGGGCTAACCCAGGTAATGCAGAATAATCTCCCCATCTAAAAATCCTAAAGTTAATCACATCAGCAAAATCTCTTTTGCCATGTAAGGCAACATAGTCATAGGTTCCGGGGATTAGGATGTGGACATCTTTAGTGGGTCATTGTCCTATCTAGCACGGTCCACAGGGCAAAAATGCTGAAACTTAGTGACCCCACACCATGTCCCACCAGCTAAGGAAGATTTTACTTATTGCCTACAGTTTGAGCGGCTTGGAATCATAATACAAAACAATTCCCAGACACCTCAGAGAGAGGGCAGCAGATCAGTATTTCTGATAGGGTTTAGAGATGCGGTTTTACCAGCATGGGGTCAATATGAACGTGTGAGAAGATAGAAAAAAGGGGCGTGGAGACTTACATGAATGTAATAGTCATCATAACATCTGTCATTTACTAAACCTTCATGCCCTAGACCCAGGGCTAGGTACTGCATATGCTATTTCACTTAATCTGCATGATAGTGTAACCAGGTTTTTTCCTGGATGCCGGTGATCCTTGTGGGTTCTTGGCCTCCGACCTTTTAAGGAGTAAGCGGTGGGGCCACTGCAGGTGGACAGTATGCTCGTAAAGCGAATATCAGACCCAAAAATCGTTGCAGAAAGGTGATTTTATTTAGGTAGAGAAAAGAGAAGGAAAGGAGAGGAAGAGAAAGGCTTCCAGGAAGAGTGTGGAAGGGGAGTCCAGAGGGGAAATCCCAGAGGGAGCTCCCACCACGTGGGAGGGGATTCCATAAAGTTGGAACTCTGGCGCAGGGGAGGGAGCATGGACTTTTATCCTGGGAGAAACTCCCACCTTCCCCAAGACCCTGGGCCAATGAAAGGAGTTCCACAGAACTTCCGCTGGAGCGATTGACTTTTAGTTTCTTCCCGCGCCCGCGAAATTCAAACATAAACGGTTGAATCTTCCGAATGGAGACAGATGGGATGGGGGCATGGCGCCGGGAAATTCTTGCCCTTAAAGCTACGCCCCCTAATGGACCTGGAAAGAGAACACATTCCCTCGTTAGGCCAGCAAAGTAAGCATTGATGTCCTTGTTTTAAAGATGAGGAAACGGGCCAGGCGCATGGCTCACGCCTGTAATTCCAGCACTTTGGGAGGCCAACGCAGGTGGATCACCTGAGGCCAGTAGTTCAAGGCCAGCCCGGCCAACATGGTAAAACCCCGTCTCTACTAAAAACACAAAAATCAGCTGGGCGTGGTGGTCGGTGCCTGTAATTCCAGCTACTCAGGAGGTTTAGGCAGGAGAATCGCTTGAACCTGGCAGGCAGTGGTTGCAGTGAGCGGAGATCATGCCATCGTACTCCAGCCTGGGCAAAAAGAGTGAAACTCCATCTCAAAAAAAAAAAAAAAATGAGGAAACTAAGTTGTACAAGGATAATGGGCTCTACAGATTCTAGTCTAGGTAGGTGCCCAAGGACCACTGCTTGTCAGTAGAGATAATGATGTTTCTGAATGTAATTTTTAATCGCTAGAGTTACTTTCCCTGAAGAGAGTATCTTTAGCTGTCCCAGAACCTTCTGCTGTGGGTTAATTTCATCTTACCCTATGTCAGCAGAATGAGTCTGGCCATTGTGAGAGAGGATGGTGTTTATCCTGCCTTCTAGACATCGCCCATTACTTTCCTTTCCCACTCAACTGGCCAGCAGTCTGTTGGATCTACTTGATTTTATTAGAACAAAAACCACAGTGTCTTAATGGTTGGCATTCAAGACCTTGTTAGAGAATGAATTCATATTTGATTAACATTTTTTGAATACATGTCATGGGCTGTGGGTTGAGCTGGGTAACTGGCGTACAGCTCACTAACTGTGTGATGGAAATAGGGCTGCTGCCAGCAGAGGCCACCCCAGCAGTGAGGCAGTCACGTGGCTTATCGTGAGGAGAACTTACCACCATGGTCTGCTTACCACCGTGATCCTCTGCCCTGCAGGAGAAGGGCCAGGTGGCTGGACCCCATTCTGGTTTTCAGTCATTTTACCACTTACTCTCTCCACTCATGGGAGTTCAGTTTGAAAATATGTGTCTGTTTATTGTCAGACTAGATCTTCCTGTTGCAAATAGTGAAAGGAGAAAATTTAAAAAAATCATAATACAGGAATTTAAGCTGATTTCAGCAAATTTTGATGTTGCTCAGACTGCATCCAACTAGCAGTGTGTTGGCTCCTGAGCTGGCCCTCGAGAGCCAATTGTACACGTGTTCCCAATTCTCTGTCGAGTGGTCCTGTGACATCAGGTTCATACCTTGAAACTGGCCATAGTAGGACTATTTACACCATGAAACTCTGCAAATGCTACAGTTCAGGTCTTTATTTGTTTGGTTTTCTAAAGAGCCAATTGATCAGCATGCTACCGTCCCCAGCACACACATTTTCTGTAAGTGATCATCATACTCAATTAAAGGAATCAACTGACTAAATAAAGCAATGTTAATATTTGTTAGCAGTGGTAGTTTACTAGATTTCTGCATGTGGTTTTTAATAACTAGAGTTACCTTCCCTGAAGTATCTTTAGCCTTCCTAGAGCCTTCTGCTGTGAGTTAGCTTTGTCTTACCCTATGCCTAGGGCTGAAAAGAGCAATATTTTAATATCATAGATCTGTATGTGAGAAGGAATGGTAGAAGTTAAACAGAAGATTTTTCTATTTATCAGACAAGGAAACAGAATTGACCCTGACTCAGAAGAGCTCTGTCTCCTTCTCCTTGGATGAACCGATCCAGATCCCTTTGGAGATGTCTTTCTGTACTTTTCCCCAGAGCCTCAGCTTTGGGAACTCAAAGGTAGTACGCACTGCAGGGACAGAGTATTCAAAGCTTTATTGTGGGAGGGATTGAAGCGAGGGCAGACTAAGGAAGTAAATCCAGGATGCAGGAGTTTGGGTGGACATGCCAGGGCTGGTTTGTTAGTTGTGAATAAGGAAAACGATTTCTGTTTTCAGGTCCTTTGTTCATTCCAAAACACTTTTGCATGTTAAGCATGGAGATCCTAGGCCCAGAGTTAGGGTCGATCGCTGGCCATTATAGGACTCTCGGCTTCAGAAACTCCCATGGTGCACACATGGTCATGGTTTCTCATTAAAAACCCAAGGCAGAGGAGGATGGTTATATGTACTGTCCCAGTGCTGTCCAGGAATTCATCCTCCCATGGCTAACCAAACCAAACAGACTAATTTGTTTTAAGAGTTAATATAAGCAGGAAATCTACCACCAGACCTCCTATTGGAGGGTAGGCTATTTGTAGTTTGCATCCAGAGAAGAACATATGAATATTTCTTCCGTCAGCATTCGCCTGCTCTGTACGTTCTATTCTACTTCTCTGGCCTCAGCCCCACACCGAGCCTGTTGAGGCATGAAGCTTGGAGGTCAAGTGTCTCACATGGAATAGATCCCAGATGTCACTCTCCTCTCAGGCTGCAAGCCACTGAACCGTGCAGGGCGAAGGTTAGACTTCTAGTTCTTAGCCATGACTCTGTGTTCCTGGGAGCAGCCTCCTTCTCTCCCCACGTTCTTCTGGCCTGCACATGCCACCTCTCTCCCCAGCCCCACCCCATCTTATGACAATCCTTGCAAAAATAAATGAGGAGGAAAGATTATTAGCTGTTTACCTATGACCTCTGCCATGTTCTAAAAGCTGAATTACAGTGTCCTGCAACCTAAGGTGAAGCTGGTTGTATGTATTTTATAGAGCAGCAGCTGGAAATGGGCTTTCTGATTCTAGAAGAGCCCTACTGGCTGTAGGTGAATGTAGCCGACATTTCTAGCAATTTTTCTTAGCTTCTCATTCTCCCCTTCTGCAGACTTCTCAGCCATAGCTTCCAGGTATAAAATGACTAAGACAAACCTTTGGTATTCTTGACCCAGGGTCCCAGGAAAGAGTTTCTGAGGCTTGACACAGGTGAGGTTTGCAGCAAAAACATCACACAATGAAGTGGAAAGTGTAGAGGCGGGAGGAATCATTGAGAATTCTTGTGTTGTGTGGCATGAACCGCATTGTAATGTGGGGGACCTAAAGAAGTAGTTAGAGGCACAGGGAAGGGAAAGGAAATGGATTTTGTCACTGATTGGATTTAGAGATTAAAGAATAGAAAAGAAACAAGCATGGCTTTGAGAGTTGGAGCCTGAGCCATGGGAGAATGGAGGAGCCATTGACAGAAGTCGGGAGGGATCAAATGGGACCAGTGCTAGAGCAACGAGTACCCGAGAGAAAAATTCTTGAATGTCACTAATATTACTGAACATGGATTTGTCTTACCAGCCAGTGTGGAACAATACCATAGTTACCTTCCTAAAAAGAAATCACAATTAAGCTTTGACCTACCTAAGGCAATTGTGCTGAGGCCTGAAAGAAAACAAAAATAAGTGTTCATTCTCACCTCCTCTCTTCTCATGGGCTTATAAGCATTGACAGGTTACTACTGCTATGCATTTATAGCTTTTTGGAACAGAGGAAGATTCTTGGCAACCACCCAGGGAAGGCCCTCTAGCAGAGTGAGGCTACACGGAAAGTTTCAGTGCCGGGAAGGTTCATCTCGAGTCTTTCACTGATTTCACAAACACAATGAATTGAGTATCCTGTAGGCCAGCCAAAGGGCTAGGCCCTTGGGGGATAAGGTAAACAACACCAACACAGTTGTCGCTAATCCCAAGCACAGGCAGCAGTCTCTTAATACTTTTGTCTGGTAAGGCTGTCAGTCTGCTCTGGCCACCATCATCACAAAGTACCATGGACTTGAGGCTGGAAGTCCAGGATCAAGGTGTGCGTAGAACTGGTTTCTCCCAAGGCCTCTCTCCTTGGCTTGCAGATGGCGTCTTCTCTCAGTGTGTGTGTCTTCATCTCTCCTTCTTATAAGGACAGCGGTCATAGTAAATTAGGGCCCATCTGCGTAACCTCATTTCACCTTAATGACCTCCTTACCCATCCTGGATAAGTGTTCATTACCTTCTTATCCATCCTGTCTCCAAATACAGTCACGTTTTGAGGTCCTAGGGGGTTAGGACTTCAATGTATGAACTTGGGAGAGTAGGACACGGTTCAGCTCTAGTCTCCGGCTGCCCACCTTGCCAGGGACTATTCTGTGGGATTCTGTGTAAGTAGCAGCCCCGTCCTGTGTCCTAGTCCTGAGGAAGGCCATCTCGTGGGCATGAGGAAGCCAGTGTGTCTGAGTTAGCATTAAAGACGCTCTGAGCTAGAAGAATACCCATTCGTGGCATGGTAAAGCAGGAAAAGCTGCAGGACAAACCTCTCGAACACCGACCTGGGAAGGAAGCAGGTGATTTACTTGGCAGGGAGCAGGGCGGCATAGTTGCCTAACGGCCAAGCTCACCTGAACAAAGAAAGTCCCTGCCCTTGGCAGGGTGTGGTGGCTCATGCCTGTAATCCCAGCAGTTTGGGAGGCCCAGGCAGGTGGATCACAAGGTCAAGAGATCGAGACCATCCTGGCCAACATGGTGAAACCCTGTCTCTACTAACAAAAGTTAGCTGGGCGTGGTGGTGGGTGCCTGTAGTCCCAGCTACTCAGGAGGCTGAGGAAGGAGAATTGCTTGAACCCAGGAGGCGGAGGTTGCAGTGAGCTGAGATCCTGTCACTGCACTCCAACCTGATGCCTGGCGACGGAGTGAGACTCAAAAAAGAAAGAAAGAAAGAAAGAAAGTCCCTGCCCTTTTAAAGGCTTACAACTCTAGAAATTACATGTGAAAGGGTCTTGGGTTTACAACTCTGTGTGAAAGAGTCCTGGGCTTACAACTCTGGAAATTACATGTGAAAGAGTCTTGACCCATGAAGTAGGTGTGGGGTGGGGGTTTGATCCTGTTTAAGTAAAAATAATGCCTTTGGAGAGATTCCTGCATACCATATCTGTGATTTATAGATGGGATTTTGGTTAGCAGTAGGGGTCTTACCCTTAACCAAGCTGGCGGTGCCGACCGGTCCCTCCTCTGGCTAACTTCTAATTTCTTCTTTTGAGATGCAATGTAGAAGGACAAAGGTGATTAAGGGTCTCCTTCCTCAATGAGTGGGCTTGTCCCTCTACCCATGGATCTGTGCTCTTTTTCTCGTCCAATCTGTAGACAGAATAAAAGGTGAGCTGGGCTTTTTCCTCACACAAATGAAATGACTGGTGTGGCGTCCGTGTGAGTGAAAGGGAAGAGTCACTGGTTCCAAGCGAGCCAGATTCCTGCCCCTCAACGCCTCCTCCAGTACACAGGACACGGGGGGCGTGGGGGGAGGGGGCGGGGGCCTTTCCTCCTTCTACATAGGGTCTGGAGGTTTCTCCATCTCTGACCGGGTCTCTGGGTTCCATGCCACCCATCGATGATGTACTGCTTGCTCATTTTGTGCTCTTCAGCTGAGTTTCTCTATTATTTGATATAACTAAGAAAAATCTCCAGATTGACTGCAAAATTCAACTTTTATAGCTGTTTCCAGTTCTATTTAGTGTGACAACAAGATCTTTCCTTGAGAGCTCTTCCAGACTCAATTTTGAGATGAAGAATCTTCTTTTGCAAGCTCTCCTCTCTGTTGAAGTTACCTGAACGGAAGCAGGACTCTGTTTATGGAATTTCTCTGGACCAAACTACACTCTCCTCTGATCATGTTTCCTGCTCAAGTACTTTGCACTAAACTCATGGTAGAGTTTTCTTAGCGCTCACAGTTCTTTGTGACATTCTGAAATATCTTTACAACCTTTTCCATACCGACCCAGAGTTTCAGCCTACCTGGGTGGTATGGAATCCAAATTCATTGCTCCATGACTGAGACACATGTTGGCACTAAGTCAATTTATCTAAAACGCAAATATACATGCTGACTCCAGCCCTAAGCAGAACACATCTGGTGTGAATGCACCTCTGGTTGTAGAAAGGTGAGTGCACCTACTGCCAGACCTGTGTAGACATGGGGAACATTTTCCACTGGAAGGATAATTCCCACAAGCTCACTAGATGGTGTTCTTTGTTTTCAGATTCCAATATTCGTGCCTGAATAGCTAACACAAATAGATCTTTTCCAGGAGGTTGGCAACAGTGTTTAAAAGTCCATAAAAAATCAGACAATAGGTTGTTAACATTTAAGCCAAGTAGTAAAAAGTTGAAAGAACCCATGGTAAGCAAAGAAGTCATTCTGGGACCTGGGTTGTTAAGCCAGTATGGGACACGCATGAGCTCTGACATGGTGTTAATGTTAATACTTGATTGTTTAAGAGGAGAAAAAATCTCTGTCCTTGTAAAATCGAGAATGTCCTTGTAAAATTGAGAATGTCTTAACGTGAGTACTCTAGACTTCCTGACCTGTGGGCGGAGGCTTCTCTTTCTCATGTTCTGTTAACAGGGTAGTTCTTTGCAGGTTTGTGTCCCTAAAGAAGATACTGAGATAGAGATTTGCCTGACTTGGGAATGCTCTCAGGATTAGCATCCGTGGGGACAGAGGGAAAAGTCGGGATGTGATACAGTCACCAGAGGTCTCAGCTAATCCCAGGGGCATGGTCCATCAGAGAGAGCTGAGTTGGGGGTAGAGGACCAGGCATAGATATCCTGCATTGGCCGTTGGCAATGTGCTTTCCCAGGAAGGAGTGTGACCTTGAGTAAGCATCTCTCTTAAGCAAAGTTAACTCTCAAAGAGGACTGTATTAATCCATTCTTGCACTGCTCTAAAGAAATACCCGAGACTGGGGAATTTATAAGGAAAGGGGTTTAATTGGCTCACAGTTCTGCAGGCTGTACAGGAAGCATAGAGGCTTCTGCCTCTGGGGAGGCCTTAGGAAGCTTCCAGTCATTATGGAAGGCAGAGGGGAAGCAGGCATCTCACATGGTGGGAGCGGGAGCACGAGAGAGAGGAGGAAGGTGCCACACTCTTTTATGAGATCTCGTGAGATCTCACTCACTATTACCAGAACTGCACCAAGCAGAAATCCACTCCCATGACTCAGTCACCTCCCATGAGGCCCCACCTCCAACTGTGGGGATTACGAGATGACCTGAGATTTGGGCAAGGACTCAAACCATACAAGGACTGACAGTACTGGGCAGCAAATTCTTCCTTTTTGAGGGGGGAAAATTTCGGCAGCAGCACAGTATTCATGACATGACATTCTCTATGTTTTGTGAAGGATTATTGAGTTTGTAGGACATACATAGCGGTGCATATATGGGAATACTAATGATAATGGCAGAAATCAGGAGCATAAATAATGGAAAACCTGACTACAGTGGATTAAACACAGAGTGGCTTCTTTTGTGTTATTCAAAAAGAGGTCCGCAGGTAGGCACGCAGGAATGGGCCATCCGGGCATCTGCAGCCTCAGGGATGAAGGCTCTGCCCATCTTTCCACACACCATTCTCTTGCCAGTCAGTTATGCTTGTTCGCTTGTGGCTGCAGGATGGCTGCCTCCTTTTAAGCAGGAACGAGGGCAGGGCAGAGGTACAACGGGCAACAAAAGGGCTCTCTTCTAGCGAGGTTTTGCTTTTTTTTCATTTTGAGAAAGGGACTTCTTTCTTGGGGACTTTTGTCCGCAGCTCGCTGGCCAGCATCATGTCACATGGCTGCACTTAGCAGTGAAGGAAGTTGAGAAGTCTACATAGTAGTTTCAGCTGGGTACTTTGCTCCCCTAGCAGAATGATGATTCTGTTAGCCGGGAAGAAGGGGCGCATATGAGACGGGAGACATCAGTGTCAGCTCTCTGTCCCCTAGGGCAGATTGAGCCTCTGAATTAATTAAGAATTTAGTGATTGAGGCTCAACCACATGAACTCCTTTTCTCTCTCTTCCTTCTCTTAAATATATTTATTCTGTGCCTATGTGATCGCATAAGTGGGTAAAGGAAGTTGTCGAAGGTGCTTTCTAGACATCTACTTGGGAAGCCAGCAAGGTTATGTGCTCAAGAAGGAAGAAAGAGAGCTCACGGTGGCTCACGCCTGTAATCCCAGCACTCTGGGGGGCCAAGGCAGGTGAATCACCTGAGGCCGGTAGTTCGAGACCAGCGGGGCCAACAGGGTGAAACCCAACCCTACTAAAAATACAAAAATTAGCTGAGTGTGGTGGTGGGTGCCTGTAATCCCAACTACTCAGGAGGCTGAGGCAGGAGAATTGCCTGGACCTGAGAGGTGGAGATTTCAGTGAGCTGAGATTGAGCCACTGCACTCCAGCCTGGATGACAAGAGTAAAACTCTGTCTCAAAAAAAAAAAAAAAAAAGGAAGAGCTCAAGTCTGGCCATGTTGAGGTTGAGGGCCTGTGAGGTATCCAGGTGGAGATGCCCAGTAGACCTATGGATAACAGTTGCGAGACTGTGAAGAAAGCCCTTGGCTAGAGAGATACAAACTGAGATGTCATCAGCCCTGTGATTGGGTGAGACATTGTTGGGATGTGTGAGAAGATGGCCAAGAATGATCAGAGAACATTCTCTTCATTAAATCAAATTCCACTTTTGCCACGCTGAGGTGGTCGTTCCTTTCTCCTAACTTTCTCCTAACTTTCATGTCTATTCTGCCACTTGACACTTGCCGTGGGTTTCCTAGTACAATTACAGATTCCTTTTCTCCCCAGATCATGTGAGCTCTGAGGCTGCCTGAGGCCTTGCTACCTGACGGGTCAGCATCCGTGGCCCTACGACCCTTCTCCTTGTGCTTCTGTTTCACTCAGCGTTCTTCAAGGTGTGTCTGTGTGTCGATGGTGGAAGATAGTGGGAGGGTGTGAGCTTCAAGAAGCCTGGCTAGAGCAAGGCGGGAGTCCTCACAGAACATGTTGGAGAGCTCCCTCAGCTGACATAGCCGGCTCAGAGATAAAAGCCAGGACAGACTTCACTCTCCTGAGTGCTCAGTGGACTCAGGATTAGGGAGCTGTGTGAAGAGGCTTTGGAACCTGAACTTGTGTCGTGGGGACAACCGTGGGGAGGGGCTATGACTTGGGTGATTCCTGGGGCTCAGTGGCAGCCCTAGGACCCTGTGTCTCAGGCTGGACCAAAAGCAGATAGTGGCATGATTTGAAGCCCTGTGAACTGGGCGTTGGGAGGCAGGTAGTGGAGTGAGGGAATGGACGAGGAGGACTGAGTACACTTGGTATGTCCTGTTAAGATTGTTCTGAAACGTGGGGCAAGGCAGACAGGTGGCTGGTCAGGTGAGCAGGGAAAGGGTCATACAGAGGAGGCGGTGCATCCCTTCCCGTAGCTGCTGCTGCTGGCTTTGCTTCTCTCCTGGCCTCATCTGCTGCTGCTGCAATCTCCCTCCTGCAGCTCTGGCTTGGGAGGCTGTGAGGACCTCTCAGTGACCACAGACACTTTGGGCTCCCAAAGGAAAACCCACACTTCCCCTTTTGCAAAAATGTGAGCCTGTTACCCAGGACTTGGGCCCAAGAACATATGAGGGATACTCTTGGGATTTGTACTGTGGCTCCCAAAAGATATCTCAGAATGTGATCTTATTTGGAATAGGCATCTTTGTAGATGTCATTAAATAAAAATTTCAAATTGAGATCATCCTGATTTAGGGTGGACCCCAAATCCAGTGAGGGGTGTTGTTGTAAGAGATGAAAAAAGGAGCAGACACAGAGACTCAGGGAGGAGAAAGCCATGGGAGGATGGAGGCAGAGCTTGGAGCGATGTGTCTGCTCCCAAGGAACGTCATGGACTGTGGGAGCCACCAGCAGCTAGGAGAGAGGCGAGGGACAGATTCTCCGTCTGAGACCCTGGAAGCAATCGACCCTGCTGACACCTTGATTTCAGACATCTGGCCTCCAGGACACTGAAAGAAACAAGTTTCTGTTGCTTTGAACTACCCAATACTGTTACACTGGCCTTTAAGAAAAAAATAAAATAAACCACCCAATTTGGGATCATTTATTGCAGTAGCCCCAGGCAATTAATGCAGGATTGTACCTGAAAATTCCTCATCATCCACCAGTTGTGTGGTTCCTCTGAGACTGTTAATGGGGGGCACTCTGACCCTCGCTCTAATATTTGTTCTGAGTTTCTGTATTTGGTTTCTGTGTTAGCTGGCCCTTTATCTCTGGAGCACCTCTGTGCCAGAGAAGTCTTTTGTGAGAAGACTTTGGAAACTAGAGCTTTTAGTGGCTGATTCCAACACCCAAGCAGAGACAGGTACTCAGACTAGACCCGCTCCTAGCATGGCACCTGCACTGATAATCACATACAGTGGACAGCTCTCAGAGTGTCCTCACATATATCATTTCATCCTCAGAGCAACTCCATAAGAAGGCAGGTCAAGAACAGTTACTTATTTTACCCCAGAGAAAATGGAAGCTTAGAGAACATAGAATGCTTTTGCTTGTCCCATACCTTCGAATACATTTATGATGGAATCGGAGAGGATCGGGTTCTTTCTCTTGCATCAGTTAGAAAGGTGTTTGGCAGCAAGTACCAGAACTATTGATATTTCTGATGATGGCTTCAAGAAATAAGGGTATGTTTTTCTCAGAAAATATTCATCAGAAGAGGCCAGGGCAGGACTGGTGTGTGACCCAACCGTGGCACCCTCCCATCGCTCCAGCTCATCTTCCCATCGCTGGGCAGAGGGTTCTCCTTCTCACTTGCCTATCCTGGTTTTTTAGTGTGACTGCTACACCCCTAGGCTATCCAATATGGAGAGTGGGAAGAAGGAAGCGAGCTACAGAATGAAGAGATTTCTCTTAACGAGGCCCAGTCCTTTGGCTTTAGGCCTCTTCCCCAGTGACCTCTGCCTACATGTCACCAGTCAGAATCGTGTCACATGAAGGGTTGCTTCCTTAAGTTGCACAGACGTGGAGAAAGGGATGAATATTGGAGTGAAAAACTCTTCAGGGTTACCACTTCGGTTATGTTCTGTTTCCTAAACTCTGCTTAGGTTGGTACTTGATGCAATTTGCATTTCACTTGTGAAGTCTTATGGAGTGCTGGTTACCATTAGTGTTAATAGTATTAGAACAGTCGCAGTCACTGTAGCAATGCTGATGATGGAAAATGTCATCAGTTTCCACCTGCTCATCACACTCCTTTTTTCCTAATCTTTAGCAACGCCGTATGTTAGGTGGGAACAAAAACAATAAATACATTGCTGATTTTAATGTGAGATGTTCAAATCTCTGACATGGTTAACCTCTAAAGAGAGAGAATGCAAGCTTCATCAAGGGTAAATGTTTTGGATATGTTGTTTAAAAGTATCCTGTGCCCTTGGCTCATTAGAACAGCAACAAAAATGTAATACAAAGGCTATTTTGTTTTCTGCCAAGTTCTGTCATTTGCTTCCCTGTGAACATTTTGGATGCCAAACTGAAATGCTGAAGAAAGTTTGCACTCTGAAAATAAGATGACATCTTTCTGGAGACCCATGGGAACAAGCAGGGGGCGCTCTGCCGGGCCTCTGTCCATGACAGCTGCCATTCTGCCTGTGCAGTTCACAGGTGATCAAGTGACACAGGGTGGGCGGGCTCCCAATTCTTTCATCCAGAAAAAGACCATTTCTTGGCCTCTGCGCGGAGGTGGGTTTGCCATGAAGTCTGCATGAAGCTTAAGCCTTAGGGCTCCCCCCTTGCAGTGGCCTGCTTTCTGCAAAGAAGCCTTCGATGTCTTCATAAGTCCTATGTTTCTGACAGTTTGTAGGAGGAATCCTTTTTATTTCTTTTTATTTTATTTTATTTTGAGACAGAATCTCACTCTGTCGCCCAGGCGGGAGTGCAGTGGCATGATCTCAGCTCACCGCAACCTCCTCCTCCTGGCTTCAAGTGATTCTCCTGCCTCAGCCTCCTGAGTAGCTGGGATTACAGGTGTGCGCCACCATGCCTGACTAATTTTTGTATTTTCAGTAAAGATGAGGTTTCTCCACGTTGGCCAGGCTGCTATCAAACTCCTGACCCCAGGTGATCCACGTGGCTCGGCCTCCCAAAGTGCTGGGATTATAGATGTGAGCCACTGCGCCCGGCCTTTATTTCTTTTTCTTAAAGAGAGTCCCCCAAATTGTCTAAAAGTCTAGGTTCCACCTGGGATGACATTGTCGCCTTTGCTTCTGGGATAACATTGTTGGCAAACATCCCAAGATGCAGCAAACACTCGCCTTTTCTCCTCCCTGCACCTCTGGTCCCCGACACAGAGCCTTTTCTCCCCATGGCGTCTATACCTCTGGACCAGAAAAGCTCTCTGGGCTAGGCTGGAGAGACGGTCAGCCCTCCATGGCCAATTTTGGGGTGCTTTCATGCTATAGAGGCGTAAACAAACAACTGCTCTCCAGAGTGTTGACAGAGGAATGCCAGATCGGGGAAATCTTTGCCACTAAATAATGAGAAACAGGCCAAAAATATATCTTTTAACATGGGTGGAGTTGCTCTGGGAAAATGGCTTTGAAACCTCAAGCTAAGGATGGATTATCCTGTCCCTGTGGTCCCAGACATCCTGGCCCCGCTGGTCTCATCAGACCTGGCTCATGATAATGACAGTCTCTGTTTTGATGTTTCATCCCCCTGTGCTGGCCCATGAGCTCCTTAGAGGTGCTTAACTTTTATCTTCCCTGTGCCCAAGACAAGGGCTCCCCAGGGTGGCTGCCAAACTAGACCCTGAAACTATCAGCTTAACCCTCTTGATCTCTCTCTTCTCTCCCCTTCCTTCCTCCCTCTGTTTCCTTCTCTTCTTTCTGTCTTCCCACCCCTCTCCCATACAATTCAAATGCGTGCTTATAAACATGGAGGCTGGGAAGAATTTTAATAGTTTAACCCCAACTTGTGTGTTCATTAGACAAGAAGATGAAAAGAGAAGAAAAAAGCACAGAGACCCCCTTTTCTTTTTATTTCAGCATCAGCAGCCCAGCACACACACACACACACACACTCACACACACACACACACACACCCTCTCAAACAGGTGGTGTAGGCAAAAGGCGACTGGCAGCCTGGCATCTCTCTGGCGAGGCTGCGATTAACTGGGACCTCCTCGTACACAGTCCTCTGTGGGCTGTGGCAAAGCATCAGCCTTCGAGTTGCTACTCCCGCTGATTCCTGAGCGTGCGTGACTTAGAGGGAAGTGAGGCAAGGATTCTGGCCCTCAGCTAAACCATCCTCACTGTTTCCTCCCCTATCAGAGCTGCATTTCTGTATGTGTGAGTTCTTCAGATGTGAGTCCTGCTTTTGTTTGTTTGTTTGTTTTTTCAAGGTGGAGTCTTGCTCTGTTGCCAGACTGGAGTGCAGTGGCATGATTTCCGCTCACTGCAACCTCCGCCTCCCAGGTTCAAGCGATTCTCCTGCCTCAGCCTCCTGAGTAGCTGGGATTAGAGGTGCCTGCCACCATGCCTGGCTAATTTTTGTAGAGACAAGATTTCACCATGTTGGTCAGGCTGGTCTCGAACTCCTGACCTCGTGATCCACCTGCCTTAGCCTCCCAAAGTGCAGGGATTGCAGGTGTGAGCCATTGCGCCTGGCCCCTGCCTTCTAAATGTAAATATTCTACCTTAGCTACAAATTCATGCCTTAGCAGGATACTTCAAGGGATGAGATCTTGGAGACCTAGAGGATTGGAGACGGAGGAGGGGAGGCAGCTGTCAATATGCCTGCTCAGGACAAGTCCCGGGCGGTGCCTCAGTTTTGTGGGGGCCCAGGCTTATACCCCTAGAGCTCCCAACCCTGGCACATGCAGCCATCAGTACAGCCTGCTTGAGAGCCCGCCCAGGCTGGGAGAAGTCACTGGAGGTCAACACATGGCTCCTTGTGCACTTTGTTGGCTTCTCCGGTGGACTCAGCTGGAGGTGAGACTTGGTGACCAAATACAGCACGTCTCTGAGTAAGCCCAGCTCAGGAATGCAGAATGGAGGGGGCTGCTCTCACTTGCCCTAGGAGAGGCCCTGTGGAGGAATCAGTAAGTCAGCAAGTGTTTGTTGAGTATCTATTATGTGCCAGGTGTAGGCTAATCCTTGTGAATAAGACCACAAATATCATCACTCTCTGTGGGTCCTATAAACTTCCTAGTTCACAGGATGCCACACAGCCACAGGCAGGCCAGAGTCACAAGGCAGTCCTGGGAGGCTGGGCTGGAGCATGAGAAGCTGGGGTCAGAGGGCTGGAGTTTAAGTAGAGGAAGTGGACACCTGGCTTGCGCTCCTCCCAGGCAGCTGAGGCTCAATGACCCTGGAGTCAAGCACTGGCTGTGCCTGGCTTCTGCAGGTGCCGATTAACCTGGCTTCTGAATATTTTTGGATCACAACTTTATGTGCTGCCTACTCAGATCTTATTTTCTGCTCATGTAATAATATTGTCTCCCAGCAATTAAAAGAAAAAAAACCCAAGTCCCAATGAACTCAGAAAAACAACCTGTAATAATATATATTAGTTACACCCAGAACTCCATCAGACTTGAATTTGTCGGTCTATTTTAGGGACTGCCTACACAGCTTATTTTTATTTCTATAAAATTGAAATCCACCCTGCACCATAGAATTTTCATGAGGATTAAATAAGATAATTGACTTTAAATTCAGGACTTGCAGTATTGTTAGCCCTTGATAGAATGTGATGTGGTCACTAAGATAATTAATAATTCTATTTGTAGAGTTACTAATAAAAATTGCTATATGTCCAAGGCGGGTAGACTGAAGGAGAAGGTAACCTGGGGAATTTCTGAATTGATGTAAGATTTTCTTGATGGAACCAGATATGACTGGCTTGCCCACTTCAGGGATTTCCAGGGGTACAAAACCAGCCAGCTGCTGAAATGACGCACTTGTGGGCCATTGTTTTCTTATAAGGTGTGTGCAGTTTGAATGGGTGCAGAAAAGGCATTCCTTGCTCATGTTCCGGGAAAACTGATGTAGAGCAGCCGATCTTGATTGTCTGGACAAAGCTCACTCCCTTATCCATTCCCCACACCCCTGACCCCACCCTAGGGAGGAATAGCTTCTGAAACCCCTCTTCTTTCTTTGCTTGTTTTTATTATACTTTAAGTTCTGGAGTACATGTGCAGAGTGTGCAGGTTTGTTACATAGATATACACATGCCATGGTGCTTTGCTGCATCCATTCCCTCGTCATCTATATTAGGCATTTCTCCTAATGTTATTCCTCCCCTATCTCCCCACCCCCTGCTATCCCTCCCTAGATCCCCAGCCCCCGACAGGCCCCAGTGTGTGATGTTCTCCTTCCTGTGTCCATGTGTTTTTATTGTTCAACACTCACTTATGAGTGAGAACATGCGGTGTTTGGTGAAACCCCTTTTGTTTTAGAAAAAAAGCATGAAGGGTTGGAGAGAGCCCTGTTAACCCTGGCTTGGAGAGCAGTGGATTCTAGAGGTCCCTGGCAGACAGTGGACCAACAAGGGCTTTCATGCGCCTCAGCTGAATTAAAGGAATGTGGGCCCCTCAACCTCAGGCAGGAGCAAGGCAGGGCCGCTCCGCAGACAGGTGTCTGCTTCACCTGGAAGGCAGCGACAGCACACGGTGACCTGGTCTGTCTCCTGATGACGCCCTCTCAAAGCTCTGACCCTGAGCAGCCAGGTGGGCATGAAAGTCAGAGCCTTGCGAGGTCTCCAGCCACCCTGAGAGCCTGCCTGGACCTGAAGGCTTTGGCCAGAGCATTCAACATTTGGCTTTGAACCTGACTGCCTTTGTCTATGATGATGAGTCTGACATACCTTTGCCCTCATGTCAAATATGTGCTTAGAAATGTGGGAGCTGGGAAGAGCCTGACCCTGTGCGTTCATTAGAAAAGAAGATGAAGCCGGGTGTAGTGGCTCATGCCCGTAATCCCAGCACTTTGGGAGGCTGAGGCGGGCAGATCACCAGGTCAAGAGATTGAGACCATCCTGGTCAAGATAGTGAAACCCCCATCTCTACTAAAAATACAAAAATTAGCTGGGCATGGTGGTGGGCACCTGTAATCCCAGCTGTTCAGGAGGCTGAGGCAGGAGAATCTCTTGACCCCAGGAGGTGGAAGTTGCAGTGAGCAGAGATTGTGCCACTACACTCCACCCTGGTGACACAGCGAGATTCCATCTCAAAAAAAAAAGAAAAGAAAAGAGGATGAAAAGAGAAGAAAGGGGCTTTGAGACCCCCTTTTCCTTTCATTTCAGCAGGAGCAGCCCAGCACCTGGCTGGTTGGACGACTGAGCATGTCATATGTGGGTTATGGATTTGATCATAGTATTGCTGCATTTCTTTTTTTTTCCATTTTTTTCTACTAGTATTTATTAATGGCCAACTGCGTACCAGGCACTGTTGTTCTGGGCACCAGAGGATGCCTGGCCCTGTGACGGCCCTGAGACAGCTCCCATTGTCTGCGCCCAGTGGCTTCCTTTGCACGGGGCTACTGTGCCCTGATCTGCTAGTGAGACTCCCAACGCTTAGCTTCCTGCCTTTCTTTTAAATATTAATTCTGAAGCAGACTATCAAACAAGTGGCTGATGTTCCCATGTGGCTGATAAACTGGTTATAAGGAAAGTTCCCAAGGAACAGCTCCAAAATAATCCAAGCAGTGATGATCTGGTTTGAATGAGCCTGTAGCCATCTGTGCTGACCCCCAGGAAGAACCTGTTTATTTGAAGGCGGGAGTTCTGGAGTGTTCACCAATAAGCAGAATGACAGCTGAGGCTCATTGCCTCATTAGACACACCTTGTCCAGGTCAAAGCCCCTCGCTCTGTGTGTCCTGAGGGACTGAAGGGTGGAGCTGGAGGCTTCTTTTGTAGGATAATATTTCTGGATGGAAATATTATCACATGCTGATCATTAGCTGGCACTGAGAAATCTTTGTCACATGCTTTGAAATTGTAATCATATTTTAATATCAGGATTGGGTTTATACTTAATCTAGTGATGTCTTCAATGAAGTCTTTCCTTAATAAGTGATAGATTGACCTTGTTTTCTTCTTACCCTAAGCACTACCCTGGCAATGAGGTAAAAACCAAAGCTCATTGAATGAGTGACTGAAACATAAATGAAGGAGAGACTGTGCCCATTAAAGTCATTTTGCACAGAAGTTTTAAAAATAACATGTACTTAGGCAGGAGGATCTCTTGAGGCCAGGAGTTTGAGACCAGCCTGGGCAACATAGTGAGATCCCATCTCTACAAAAAAAAGTTTAAAAAAATAGCTGGGCATGGTGGTGCACATCTGTGGTTTCACCTACTCAAAGGCTGAGGTGTGGGGGATCACTTGAGCCCAGAAGTTTGAGATTGCAGTGAGCTATAATTGTGACATTGCACTCCAGCCTGGGCAACAGAGCGAGACACTGTCTCAAAAAGAAAAAAGGCATTTATTTGTGTTATGAGGTATTCAAATTGAAATAGTAATTCCAATGAACTCCATAAACATTTAAGATATGCAAAAAGAAGAAAAGAATTGCCCTTGTAAAGCAATCCTTTCCTACTGTTTTCGAGGTTTCTCGGGGATGTGTATGCGCATGTGTGACTTTGTGTCCATGCCTGAATGTCATCTGAGTGATGCAATATTTCTCTTGCATATCGTGGTGAGTTTAAGAGGGACCTAGATGTGAATATTTGAGCCAGGTTGGGGAGGCTTGCCAGACACCTGTTTGCATGAGCAAGACAGGCGTGGGCTGTGAACTCTCCCTGAACATGGCAGGTCTGGGTGTGTGTTCGATCCAGTGAGGGAGTGTCTGTGTGGGTCCTAGGGAAGCCCAGTGTTGGTCCTTGTGGCCTGAGTTAATGTCTCCTGGTGATTTCTTTCAGAAGGCCTAGGTAGGAGGCACACTCGGGGCTGGGGGAGGTGTGAGGGGTCAGGGCGCCTGGGAAGCACACAGGGTGATGTAAGACTCACAAATAAATGAATGAGAGATGCTGCTGCGTTCAAAAACACACACGTGAAGCATGAAGGCTTATGTGGACAGGGGCAGTGGCTCCTGCCTGTAATCCCAGCACTATGGGAGGCTGAGGCGGGCGGATCACCTGAGGTCAGGAGTTCGAGACCAGCACGGCCAACATGGCAAAACCAGTCTCTACTACTAAAAATACAAAAATTAGCCGGATGTGGTCGCACATGCCTGTAATCTCAGCTACTCAGGAGGCTGAGGCAGGAGAATAGCTTGAACCCAGGAGGCGGAGGTTGCAGTGAGCTGAGATCGCGCCACTGCACAGGAGAAGAATGTGCAGCTGTCTGCTGGGATGGTCAAGGCCCTTCCCCCCTGGGAGAGGTTCCCCATCTCCTGTTGCCTTTAGGTCCTGGAAAGCCCTGAGCACTGTGGCAGAGAGAGCTGAGTGATGGTCCTGCTGGAAGATGTACCCGGATCTACAAAACAGGCCAGGCTAGGTAAAGGCTTAGAATGTGAGGATGTGAGCTACAGCTGCCAGAAGAGTGAGGCCCGGCTGCTGCCACCTTTCACTTGAAAAAGACAAGAAGCTCAGGTTGCCACATAAGCCAACAATGGACACTCAGTTTCAACCCTGCCTCCAGCTTTGAAAGGGTCATGTCCCCAAGACCCCCAACAGTGGCAACCTGGAGTGAGTCACCGCACCTCATTAGAACTCAGCTTTCTCATCTATGAAATAAAACTTGGAATAAATGTTCTTTGAGTCTTTTTTCCACTAGAAAGTTCATTCCCTCCTTCTCCCAGTCCCTCCTCCTTCCCTAAGCCTCATTTTCCACACAGCTCTCCTAGCCCCCTCAGCCGACCCTGGGAATTCTTCCTGGGGACCTTGGTCGAAGGGAGAGTTGCCAGAAGCCTGGAGGTCCACCACCACCACGAAGAATGAAAATAGGGTGTTGTGTGGACAGAGAGGAGGAGGAGGAAAGTAATTAAAGCTAATTATGGAAATAACAAGTTAGAAAGATGCCCTAAGAGGAGAAAAATCCAGCCCTCATTGCTTGGTGGATGAGGAAGTCATTCTGGTTTGGAAGTCCAAGTCCCCTAGAGAGGTTTGGGGGTGACTGGGGAGGGTCAGAGAGCAGCTAGGAGATTTTTATTTTAAGCCACAGTGGTATCGCCCATTGTTTGAAGGACTGGGGACCAGGGTATCATAATATTTACAAAGCAGGCTGGGTAAACCCCATGTTGGCAGCCTCATTCCTTCAAAATCAAGGCCACTTCTAGAATTCCCTTTCTCAAGTATAAGGGAAGAGAAAGGTTTTTATTTCAGTCATAAGTAGATTAAAAATACACAACAAGTTTAATATACAACAAATTTATACACACGCACACGCACACACACATACATGAAATCTATAGCCTCTTTCAACCCTTCTTGATGGGAATAAATGAAAAACTATATTTTTTCCCCACAGGAAACAGAAATCAAAATGAAGATATAGCTATTTTTTTCCAGATTATTTTTCATTAGAAAATGGATATGTGAAGGAGTGGCAGTTAAGAACTGAACTGTGGGCCAAAAACCTTTTTAATATTCCTATGTGACTGTAACTCTGTAAGGGGACAGAGCTGAGATCGGCAATTTCTTCCGAGTGCTGCATGAAACTGACATCCTTGGGCTTCCTTTAGCGCTGGTTCGTAAAAGCACAGCACATGAGTTTGAGAAAGAACTCAAAGGAACAGGAAAAAGACAGAGACTCAGCATCCAGGGAAAAGGGGGAGAGAAGAGGCCAAATAATCTGCAGGCAGGAGGCCAATTTCTGCAGCTAACTACTTTATAGTTTCCCCTTCGGCCTTCGTGAGGCACATGGTGCAGTTAAAATGATCAGGGACATTTTCATGAAGTAGTCCTTTTCCATGCAGAGACATTCAGAGCTGTGCTGGAAAGTCAGAGGCTGTAGGAGCAAAGTGACAGTCGTAGCTTTGTTCACCAACTAGCAGTGCAGTGTGTGAGAAATCCTCAGTGACAATTCTGTTTCCCCCTCCCTGAAATCTGGAACTTAAGGGAACCCCAAATAACATGGAGAGAAGCATGTCAAGTGTAGCTGCGACACAGCATGGATTTTCTTGACTTCTTTTTATTTCAGAAGGGGGACTCTTACCTTGCCCCCTTCTTACATGAGTTCCATCTATGGAAATGTGTTCATATTCATCTGCTTTTACCTTGAAATAGACCCAATTGAAATGGCAACTGACGGATCTGGCCTGGTGAGAGGAAACAGCTTTAATAGTCTTTTTTTTTTTAAACTTTGGATTCTAAAAACAAGAAAATGAACTCTGCTGTCACTGAGGCCCCTCAAATATTATCCTTCAAGGCTAGTTTCCATTACTCAGTGAAAAAGGAATGGAAATGTATTTTGTTAGTAAAGGAAGATTGATGAGATCTTAAACTCTATCTGCAGATTTGTAATAGTCTTCCAAAAATCCCTGTGCTCAAAGTAAAATTATGGTTTCCTTCCCTGTGACCTGTTTTGATAGAATCACAGAAGGTCATGGCTGGATGAAACCTTAGAAATCAAACAAATCCCTCATTTACAAATCAGGAAACTATGGTCCAGAGAGGTTAAGCCCAAGGATACTGAGCTAATTAGTGGGCCTTGAGAGAGAATGAAGAGTTGCCTTTTCTTCCCAAGGAGGGCCTGGTGGCTCCATTTTGTGGGTATGCATTGTAAGTGCTTTCGTGTGGTGACACCAGAACTTTTTACCAGAAAAGGAATTCTTTGAAATGTGAAGCCAGTTCTCTCCCTGCCAAGATACTTAAAAAGCAACAGCAGTGAGCTAGGACATCTGTCTATCATTGGGAATTTGGGAGGCAAATATTTTCACAGAACCTAAGTGTTCAAACAAACACAAGTAGCAAATATGGTCTCAACTCCAGCTGAGACATTAAAACTTGGACAAGAGAAGTAAGAGAAAATGGAAATAGAGGGTGGATAGGAAATCCAGGGCTCCAGGATTCTTGTATGAATTCCATGAAAAATGAAGTTTGAGTCATTCAAAAAGACATGAAATCCTACACTATGATCACATAATTGTTGGTTTCAAGGAAAGATTATGAACTCATAAGTCTCTCCTTTGGAACATAGATTCATGGTGAGGAATTGGCAGAGCTAAGCTAGCCTATACTTAGAGGATTGGGCAACCTGAGCCAGGAAGAGTGCTGCTTTTTCCCTGTAGGGCAAGGCTGGACTCAGAAGTGTCAGAGGCATGAGCTGGACCTGCAGGTTCTTAAATAGCTTTTAGCCAGGACTTGACTGGCAAGGGGGGTCCTGGTCAGGGAGAGGTCATGGATAGGAAAAATGCTGGGATGGGAGCAAGAACAGCAAGGCCAAGCCATTAGCCTGAAGTAAGACAAGGGTAAGGTGAGAGCTACAACACAGAGCATGGGTCTAGGTCTGTTCCATTCATGGAGGTTAGTGGGTGATAAGGTTTGGCTGTGTCCCCACCCAAATCTCATCTTAAATTGTAGCTCCCACAACTCTCAGGTGTCATGGAAGGGGCCTTGTGGGAGGTAACTGGATCATGGGGGTGGGTCTTTCCTATGCCATTCTTATGGCAGTGAATAAGTCTTACAAGACTTGATGGTTTTACAAGAGGGAGTTTCCCTGAACAACTTCTCTCGTTCTCTCTTGTCTGTCACCATGTAAGATGTGTCTTTCACCTTCCGCAGGATTCTGAGGCCTCCCCAGCCATGTGGAACTGTGAGTCCATTAAATCTCTTTTTCTTTATAAATTACTCAGTCTCAGGTATGTCTTTATTAGCAGTATGAAAACAGACTAATACAGTAGGAAAAGGTGGGGTGGGGACAGGTAAATTGAGCTTTTGACTTTAAGACTTCAAGTGCTTTTCAGGTGAGAAGTGTGTTAAGGGGAAGGTCCTCCATCCCAGAGCAATCCTTTGATCAACCTCATACACCTTCCCAAAAGGTGTACCATGGCTACAGGGTGGCCAGGAAGACTCCCTCTAGAACCGATGAAGATGGAAGCCCTTGGGAGCATTGTCCTCTGAACCTGTTATCCCCTCTAGGGTGTGAATGGAGTTTTCAGGCATTGAAATAAACCTGATTCTCCTCTTCTTTGCATAAAAAAGCTGTGCTCTTTGTAGCCAGAGAAGCAGAATTCTTTACTACCCTGTTCAAAATATTCTTGTGTAGATAAGGAAGGATGATGTCGTCTTCACTAAAAAATTAAAGCGAGTGGCAAACTTAGTCTTCGGGCTTATATGGGGAATATATACAACAGCCCACATGGTTGACTCGAATAACTTACTAAAAAGGTAGCTTCCCCTGGTGCAGCAGTTATTGGAATTCCATCATTAGTGGTACATTCTTTAGCATCCACCGTAGCCTGAACAGTGCAGCTCTCTTTTAAAATGCAAAATCCTTCTGGGAATAAGCAATACATAAAATCATTATCTTTCAGTGTAAATGAATTCACTAGTTCAGGGGCTCAGGGCTGAATGACAGCTCTTGGTAAGGACTGGAGAGGAAGGAAAACTGAGAGGTTACAAGTAAGGGGCAACGTTTGAGAGGGGAGAAGACACTGCAGGTATATTGGTTTTCCTATATTGGTTTTCCCATCATGGTAGAGGACAGTCCTGGGAACCAGTGCCACTTATCTGGTTTTGATAAAACACAGAAGGACATGAGCAGGCTCAGATGCCAGGTAGCATCTTGTGTGTCCAGGGAAAGGCCCAGAGGACAGAAGCTGGTCCTCACAGTGGGTTGCACTTCCATTAAACAGAGTCACCGTGCATTCATATGCTAATCCACACTTTCCAGTGTACTTCCATAACTGATATTTTACTTCCTTCCCAGAGTACTGTGATGGAGTAGGAGGTAGTACTATGAGAGCAGCAAATTTTATGGAAGATGAAAATCAGCAGCTCAGGGAGGTTAACTGATTTTCTTGATGTCATAATGTCTGAGGTTCCCTGACCACCTTGATGGATTCCTGGGAGATTTCAGAATGGTGGTGGGGTCCATGAACTCACTGAAACGATATTCAAAGTTTGTTTTTTGCAGGTGCATACATGCAATTTTATTGAAGAGATTTTCACTACTTTCACATTCTCAAAAGCTACATCAAAAGCTTAAGGCCTCCAGGCTTTTCAGTGTGTAACTGGAGCGGTATGGGGAAAAACTGGCCGGCCACAACGCTTGTGGGAACAGAGTGGAGCCCACATGTGAAGGGGAGAGTTCAGGCTGGGAGTCACAGTCCCTCCCTGCCTAACATAGCTTAAAAGGCCCTTTCGCCAGCAGCAGCGATATCGCCATGTCACTACACAGCCATCGAACTTCCATGTTCGTCACTTGTTCAGAGGACCCTGTGTGGGGACTCTCCGAATGCTCACATACCTGCGTGGTACAGTGCCAGCACTCCATCACATGTAAGTCTAACTTGAAGAAAACCAGATTATTAGAAATCGTTTAGCCTCTAGTCCCAGCTACTTGGGAGGCGAGGTGGGAGGATCACTTGAGCCCAGGAGTTCTGGGCCATAGGACGCTATGCTGGTTGAATGTCTATACTAAGTTCAACATCACTACGATGACCTCCTAGAAGCAGGGACCACCAGGTTGCCTAAAGAGGGGTGACCCAGCTCAGGTCAGAAACACAGTTAAAACTACCACACTGATGAGTAGTGGGATTGTGCCTGTGAATAATCACTGCATTCCAGCCTGGGCAACATAGCAAGACCCCATCTCTAAAATCATAAATAAAAATGATAAATTCTAAAAATCATGTAAAGGCCAAATATGGGAATGGGGCAATTTTCTACTTTAAAAAATGATGTAACATTTTCCTGAAGCAGTTTTAGATATAAATGTTAGTTTCTAGGCTTGTCATGCCTGTAGCTTACTTAGACATACTTGATTGTATCTAGTGTGGATACTCTGTGTGTTGTTTAGCTTAGGTGAACTTCACGTGCCAATCCAGAATGCTGCTCATGGGGTGGCCAGCTAGGATGACATCAGAAAGACCAGACCCATCTTTCACAAGCCCTCCTTGTCCAACTACCATTACTTTGCTCATTCTTACATAAGGTGTCAATGATGGGTTTTTATTGATGAAATTCACGTTGTGGTAGTTAGTTTTCACTGGTAAAATTAAAGGAATTCAAGATGTATAGATTAGAGCTTAGAGGTCCTCTTTTCTCTTGAATGAAGAGGATCTCAGAATCCACTCAACCATGAACGTGTTCTCTTTGGGGATATTTCCTTAGCTTGAGCCCAGTTAGCCTTACAGCCATTGGTTAAGAAATGAGATAATGCAGATGGCAATGTTTTGAATCTTGCCGGGAGACGAGACGTTGCTGCATATCTGTGGTGAGCAGATCTTTTACAGGATATGCTTGAAGCACCTAAACAGAGAGCTGAGAGCTGGGACTCCAAGTTTACAGGACTGCTTCACGAACTATTTTGAGTCTGTTTTCATGTGGAGAATTTGGTCAGGGACTTGCTTTTTTTATTACCTGCTAACAAGGTGGTAGAGGAACACTCTTTGCCCACCGCAATTTTCTTGAAGCCTGCTGTGATCTACCAAACCAAAGCAAACCAAACAAAACTCTCAAAGTTGCCCATGACCAAATTAAAATGAAATAGTTTGCAGTACTGTTATTTTTCAGAGGGTCATTCATCATGCACATGTAATGTAGAATTGGCCTACGTGGATTCTGAACATTTTTATTACTCCAGAGATAGTATGAGGGAAAAGGCTGCCATGGAAGAGGATTGAGGAAGATGATTTCTTCTTCCTAAGAGATTTAGAAAGAGGAAATGAAAGGCAAGGACAAGAAGACAGCTTGGGGTGAAGGTCCTGGTGAGGTTTTCAAAGTGTAGATGAAGATCTGACATAAAGCACTGGAGAGGAGTTCAGAGAGATGGGTTCCTTGTCTCTGTAGGGCAACAATGAAAACATTAGAAAGACACGTGCTTCTTTCCTACAGACGAGTTCGAGAAAGAAAGTGATAGCTTTGGCTAGGCACTGTGGCTCATACCTGTAATCCCAACACTTTGGGAAGCCAAGGCGGGTGGATGACTTGAGGTCAGGAGTTTGAGACCAGCCTGGTGAAACCCTGTCTCTACTAAAAATACAAAAATTAGCCAGGTGTGGTGGCAGGTGCCTATAATCCCAGCTACTTGGGAGGCTGAGCAGGAAAATCGCTTGAACCAGGGAGGTGGAGGTTGCAGTGAGCTGAGACTGAGCCATTGCATTCCAGCCTGGGCAACAAGAGTGAAATTCCATCTCTTAAAAAAAAAAAAAGAAAAAAAAAATGCACAGCTTTATTATTTCTTAATTTATGAAATACTTAAATGTACTCAAGATAAGTTCTAGCTGGCCGATTAGCAGGGTATGACTACAATATTTATGAAAATTTTCTCTCATCATTTTCAGAAATCTGTTTGAGAATTGTCAGCATTTTAGCTTGTCTCAGGATGCCAGCACGGACCACATCTTTGTAGGTGCTCCCCTAGTATCATTTTTTGTAAAGCCAATTAATAGACATTGATTTAATGTCTATCTAACTGTGCTAGGCACTGAGGGCAACAGCGGAGGAGCGTTAGACTTAGTTCTGAAAGAACTGGTAGGAGATGCTAATTTGAAAGACACTGGACAACTAGCCACCCATGTTCAGCATTTTATGGTTCACGAGTATCATTATGACGGGATTCAGAGGAAGAGGATATTAGTGCAGGCAAATGTGAAGGCTTTGAGCAGAAGATAGGATTTAGGTTGAAGCTGTATTCTAAAAGCTTAGATATGTATTTTGATAGGGAAAAGAGAATCTTAGAAACAGAGCCAGGAGGCTGGGTGAAAATGGGGAAGAGGGAAAGCAGTCTCTACGTCAGTGCATCTATGTCACTGTCAACGTGCTTAGGAGGCAACTGGCGCTGTTCACCACTCTCTGAAGCCAGCCTTGGCTGAATTCTAACCAGTCAAACAGACATCTGACCAGTACTTTATATGGCAGCTTGGCAGATAGAGTACCCCTTCCTCCACCACCATCAAGTCAAAAAAGGTGAGAACAACAAAACTCACACCTAAAAAAATGTAAGGCCATGCTATGATTCATTTGCAAACTAGAGTTAATCTGCAGGTCTATGTGGTGCTGTTTCTGGGAACTAACAGGCTCATACTCACACATGAAGGGCACCAGGAAGTAAGAATTCGCATGGGAGGACAGTGGAGGATGTAGAGGAAGTGGATGTAGTCAGCTTAGACTGAGTAGAAAGGGGCTTCCCAGGCCCCAGGAGACCCCATCGAGGCTGGCTTCAGGTGGGCAGATTTCACTACTGCTGCTCACCTCAGCATGCAGAAAAGGTCATTATCACCACATAAACAAAACACACTAATCTAAAACACTTTGCTTTCATTGAAATCAAACACAATTAACTTATTATTTTAACTACCCAGTGGAGTCCATGGTGGAATTTTAAAAACCAAGGAAAAGAATATGATAACTTTCAGAGAGTTCAAAGAACAGTCAGGCCATTTTATCAGTACAATTGTTTTGGAGGTCACTGTTTTTTGAAAGAATTAAAAGTGGAAAGGTCCTCAGGGAACATCTGTCCACCCTCCTTGTTTTACAGATGAGGACGCAGAGGCCGGAGACAGAAGGCACTTGCCTCAGTTACGTAGCCATTCAGAGCAGGGTCAGGGTTAGGACGAGATTGCAAAGAGTCTGGGTGCAGTCCCATGCTCCTTCAGTTAAATTTGCCAGATAATTATGAGTATTTAATTAACTTCATAGTTTTTCTAAAAGTTTTGATGAAATACAAGTCACATAACAGATAATTCACCTCTGTGACACGGACAGATCAATGGCCTCTACAATATTGGCACAGTTGTGCATCCATCAGCAGAAGCAATTTTAGAACATTTCTCATTACCCTAAAAAGAAATTTCACACCCCTTTAGCTGTCAGCCCTCGATACACCCATTTGGCTCTTTCTACATCTTTTTTGGGAGAAATGGCCATTCAGAATGCCTTCTAAGTCTTAGGCAACCACTAATCTGCTTTCTGTCTCTGCAGTTTGCCGGTTCTGGACATTCCATAATATAAAGTCGTACAACGTGGGGTCCTTTGTGACTGGCCTCTTTCACTTGACATGTTTTTAAGGTTCATTCATGTTGTAGCATGTTTTCGTACTTCATTTCTTTTTGATGTTGAATATATCCCATTGTATGGACATACCACATTTTATTTATCCTTTGATCTGTTGATGGACATTTGGGTTCTTTGTCCTTTTTTGCTATTGTGAATAATGTTGCTATGCACACTTGTGTATAAGTTTTTGTGTAGACATGTGTTTTCATGTCTTTTGGGTATCTACGTAGGAGGTGAATTCCTGGAACCAGTGGTAACTCTGTGTTTAATCATTCCAGGAACTGCCAGACTGGTTGACCGCAGAATGGTGTCCAAAGCAGCTGCCCCATTCTGCATTCCCATCAGCAGTATATTAGAGTTGTGATTTCTCCACGTTCTCAGCAGTGCTTGCCATTATCTGTCTTCTCTGTTAGAGTTATTTTAGTGGGTGTGAGTGGTATCCTTTTGTGGTTTTGATTTGCACATCTTGGGGGTTAATGATGCCGAGCATCTTTTCATGTGCTTGCTGGCTACTCGTATATCTTCTTTGGTCAAATGTCTATTCAGATCTTGGCTGCTTTCAACTGGGTTATTTGTCTTGAGTTGTCATAGTTCCCTATAGATTCTAGATACAAGCCCCTTGTTAAATATATGATTTGTGAAACTTTTCTTCCACTCTGTGGGCTCTTTCACTTTCTTGGTGGTGTCTTTAAAGCATGTAAGTTTTTAATTTTGATGACCTCATAGGACTTTAAATGGTCAATTATTTTCTCTCTGCCTTTGGGTCATTGACAAACAGACATTAACAATCATGGTGGTGATAAAAATGTTTGCTATGTGATCTGTGAGAGGGAATTTCAGATTAATATAAAGGGCAAAATGAATGGATAGAAGCTAGCATTAGAGGAAACAGCAGAAAGTAGGGTGTGGTGGGAGAAGATGTGGTGTGGAGAAGGGCAGGCCAGTATATCCAGGAATCACCCTGGTTACTGAATATCAAAAGGTTCCTCTTCAGTGTCATGGTCAGAAGGAAATATCCTTGAGGAATAGAACTCATGTAGTAAAGGACAAATACAAGGAGATTATAGTTTATCATTTTCTGCATGCTCTTGCTTAGAATAAACAGGGCTCTTATAGCAATAACTGCTTACTAATGAAATCAGGTGTACATGCTCATTCCCAGCCTGGCTGGGCTATTACACGCACATAACATAGGATTTTTGCTGGATGAATGTTTATTTATGCATGAGTAGCCCATATATTACACTTGCGGATGAAGCCAGAGTTCCAGGGAGCTATCATCATTGTATGAATAGAATGGAGTTGTTTTCCCTTATTATTTTCCTTGTCTTTCTACCTTCACCTCCCCCAACCCTGCCACTTCCCATCTAAACACAGGAATACACTAATCAGGGAAATATGCACTGCTGTTTAGCAAAGGGGTCAAATCCATTTGGATGGAATTCCAGGCTCAACAGGCTAACAATGGCAGGAAACTGGGCCCTCAAGCCAGCTGCACCCGGGAGCTGTGGAGGATAGCTTGTTGAAAGAGGTGGCCCTGGGGTATGCTACTTTGGCTTGCTTTATGTTTGGAATGCTGCGATTGTTCCAGACACAATGAGGGAGCTGTCTGTCCACACAGGAGCAGTTATAATTACAGGAACAGAAGCTAAATTACTGCTCTTAATTGCAAGTGATTCCATAGCAGCCTGTATACAACTACTAATTTGTCCTTTGGGCTTTATGGGGACAGGCAGGATTTTTAATTTAATGTTTTTGGTGATTATGGTTGCAGACCTTATGCTTTATGTCTACTTTGAATTGTAATGCCCTGCAGGTGATCCCAGGGTCCCTTCTGCTTCAAGGTCATACCCTTCTGTACTACCTTTCTTGTTGATTTTGATGACTCAGGCCAGTACATGGTGTTGCCTCTGCTGAGAAGACAGGGTGTTCAAAGTGCATCTGACTCTGGTGTCCTAACACCTTGCTTTCTTGCTGCCTTTGAGGGGCAATCATAACATCCTGTAGAGAGGTCTTCTTGTGTATGTGACTTAGGAGCCACTTCCTACTTAGGAAAGAAGGTTGACATCTGGCCCGGCATTGTGTTCTGGAAAAGGCAGCTGCAACAGATGTGAGTTTATAGCAAACATCACCAACAAGTGGATGTTCTTTTATTGTGGAGGAGTAGGATCTTTGTCCCTTTGTCTGTTAGGAAGTGCTTTGGGAAAATTCACCACCCTTGATAACTTAAACCATCATTCATTCACTCATTCATTCAGCAAATGTTATTTGAAGGTCTACTATATGCCAGTATTAGCACTGGGATGTACAGTATATGCCATTAGTAGGAGTAGAGCAGAGAAGTTCTACTCGATGAGCTTACAGTCTCTGTAGGAGTCCAAACACATAAATGAGTAAGGCAGTGTGATAGTGTCATGACAGAATTATGCATGTTTCATGGCCTGCAGATGAGGAATAATGAAGAACATTCCCAGAAGTAGCCACAAACCTTTCCTTACATAACATTGTCCAGAACTGAGACATGGCCCAATAGTAAAACAGTCACTGGTAAGGGGACAGGCTAACTCTTCAGTCAGGCCTGCCCAAGGAAAAGGGAGAAGAGACGGCTTTCCTTGAAGCCTACGGCAAAGGTGGGAGATTTAGGTATCCGAACAAAATCCAGTCTGTTTACAGGAGAAGAGAGAACGATGCTGAGAGACACCCAATAATATCCACTGCCTCGGACAGACATGTCAGAGAGCTCACTGGCAGCAATGTAGGAATTGGGGGTGATGGGGGCAGATTCAAGGCAGGGACACAGTTGGGAGGTCCTGCAGGATTGAGGGAGGGGGACGAGAGCTGGAACTGAGGCAGAGACACATGCCAAGGAGAGGAGGGATCAGTTCTGAGAGCTGCAAGGAAGAAGAATCTGTAACAGGGATTCCTAAGCACGGGGGGAACACTGATCCCAGGGAATCTGATGCTAGCAGTTGTACGTTGAATGTTAAGCTTGCTCACTTGTGCCATTAGCATCAGGGTGACCTCAATGGCCGGGAAGGTGGGCTGGTTGACCCTTTGTTGGGGCACTCTTGGTTCTGATGGGCACCAGAGATTTTTTTGGTGGGGGCGAGGGGGACAGAGTCTCGCTCTATCACCCAGGATGGAGTGCAGTGGCTTGGTCTCAGCTCACTGCAACCTCCGCTTCCTGGGTTCAGTTGATTCTCCTGCCTCAGCCTCCCGAGTAGCTGGGACTACAGATGTGTGCCACCATGCCTGACTAATTTTTGTATTTTTAGTACAGATGGGGTTTTGCCATGTTGACCAGGCAGGTCTTCAACTCTTGACCTCAAGTGATCTGCCCACTTCAGCCTCCCAAAGTGCTGGGATTATGGGTGCATGCCACCATGACCAGCTCATTTTTTGTACTTTTAATAGAGACAGGGTTTCATCATATTGGCCAGGCTGGTCTCGAACTCCTGACCTCAGGTAATTCACCCGCCTCAGCCTCCCAAAGTGCTGGGATTACATGTGTGAGCTACCACGCCCGGCCACACCAGAGATTTCTAA
>CAUYQU010066061.1:0-25093 GCA_963574635.1 Cheracebus regulus | reverse complement strand
CAAAACATATATTTTTTTCAATATTATATCATACCTGTTCTAAAAGTGATCACATAATAGGAAATAAATCACTTTTTAGTAATTGCATAAGCATTTCACAGATTTAAATGAAATCCTGAGCAATAGAGCTAGATTCTCGTTATCTCTCCCTCTTTCTCTTTCCTTTTTCTCTTTTATTCTACTTCTTTCTTTCTCTTAAAAAAAACCTTCCCCTCTCTTTCTCTCTCTTTTTTTCTTCAAAAAAAAAATAATAACTAATATTTATTTTTTACATATTATAATCTACATTCCAGGTACTTTCTAAGCATTTTATATGCATAGCATTAACTTATTAATTGTAACATCAATTCTGTGAAGAAAATGCTATTATTGTTTTTTATGTTTTATAGGTTAGAAAGCTGAAGCCCAGAAAATGTAAGTACATTTCCCAACGTCACATAACTAGTAAATGGCAATGTGACATAGATGTCCCCAAGGTATAACTTCAGAGCCTGCACACTTAATTGCCTCCCTGTGATCTAAAGCCATAATTCAGAATTATAACCTATGTCTAAATTCTAAATCTCTGTTTTTCTCTCTAGGTCTGATAAAAATGTCAAAATACATTTTGGCTGCCCTCTCTGTTTTACAGACCCAGAGTAAAAGCAAAACTCAAAAAACCATTTTGACTTTGTGAATGAAACAGGCATACACTCTGGTGGGCAAGAAAAAATCAGATAGCTTGTTCCCTTTTTTACTTCAGAGATGCTTCTGATGTGTTCCACGACAGAATAGTGAGCTGAAGCAATAAACTAGTGTCAAGGCACATGTGGAAACAGTTCAAGACCTTCTATAGCAAGTCGTATAGGATGATGCAGATACATCCTGTCCCACTGTTGTAGCTGATGAAACAATTAATGTGACCATTTGGTAAAAGTCACTAGACATATGGAAGGATCTAAAACATATCCAAAATATATACAGAAAATATAGGGCAGAGAACAAAATATTACACCCTATTCTGTCCTTCTAAAGCCCTAATTGATTTTGAAAGTTTATACAGTGTGTAGTTGAGTTTTCAATATTTTTATTTCCATTCGATGAACATTTACTACGAAGCTGACTCTGCTATACCCTGCTAGGCCCATAGGGATGCATCTCCCAACATCTTCCCAACACAGTTGGGGACAATGCAAGTCCTTCCTTTGATTGGATTAGATACATTCCGCTGCTACTTTTCTGATCTCATTTCCTACTACCTTAGCCCTTACACACTCTGCTGCAGCCGCACTACCCCTCTGGCCTCTAGTAGAGCAGGTTGATCTAGCTTCTGCTTTACAGTATTTACTGTGTACTCTCGCTCTCTCAGTGCAGACCACACTCCTCCCAGAGATTCACACAATTCACTCCCTCATTTGATTCACGTCTATGCTTAGATGTTAGCCCACCTGTCACTATCCTCTCACTCTAATTTATTTTGATTTATATTACTTATGTATTGTGCATTTTAAAATTTTCTTACCTGTCCTGGCTCATTTTTTGTAGGGGCTTTGTTTTGTTCATGGCTATATCCTGAGCACCTACTATAGTGGCCAACACGTAGTTAGAATTCAATATGCATTTCTTTCTTTCTTTCTTTCTTTTTTTCCTTTCTTTCTTTCCTTCCTTCCTTTTTTCTTTCTTTCATTCTTTCTTTCTTCTTTTCTTCTTTTTTCTTAAAGATGTCACTCAAGGATATAGTAGGAGCTCTAGCATATGGCATGAACTCACTTCCAGAGACCAAAGTCCAGCACTGGCCATTTAACATAAGCCAAAGGACTTAAGTGAACAATCTACTTTACATGAAACAGATGAGAAAAAAACCCAAAATCGCCTTTTCCATCTTGACATCTGAACATAGGTTAGTAATAATAAAACTTGTTAAACTCAGCTTTTGCTGCCATTTAAAAAATCTGCAGGTACCCTCCTTGATTATTGATGTGGAAACTACTGATTAGTCTCTACTTGATGCCACTGGTCAATAAGGCCTTTCCTTGTAACATATAAACTTGCAACATAATGATTAATATGGAATGGTAGAACTAGCAAAAATCTAGACTAGGCAAGAAGCAGTATTGTTCTTGATTTCACCTCACACCTCAAATCAACTCAAATGAATTTTGCAAAAGCCTTGGCATTTGGAAATGTGGATTGCGTGAGCAACTTCTACCCAAGCAATTCCAGCACATTCCATTTTTGTGCTGAGCATAGAGCTGGCTTGAAAGTTGGTGCCAAAACCAGATGTTTGACTCTGGAAAAAGGGCATTCCAAACATTCATCAAAAACACTTCTTGGCAAATCCAGCAGTACAGGACACATATGTGTCTCCATGGTTGATAGTGCCGAAACCACATTGGTTATATATGGGAAGCATTGTAAAACTGGATGTATTTATAGAAATGCTTATAAAACATGCAGTTATTTTTAACAAGAAAGAGTTGAAGTTGTTTAGCGCAGACGCATAAATTGTCTTACAAATAAAATGACTGTAAGAGAATCCACACTTTCAGATAGAATCCAATAAGCTATACAGTCAAGAGTTTACCATATATGGCAGACTTGACATCATACAAAAAGATCTAACAAGCAAGAATCTTGATGTCAGAAAAAGTGCATACTCAAAGAAGGAGAGGTTCATGCTTGTAGAGAATCAAATGTGCTTGAGAAATTGGCCACATTAGTTTTATGGCCATCAGTATGCAGCAGAGAACCTATTAGACGAAGTATTTGCTTTTTGTGGGTTCTAGTGATGGATACAATTGAATTCTTCAGTGGTACCTCATTGTGTCTCCTATGTTAATGAAAGCTCTCAACTGGTAAATGAAAAAGGAAGAGGACAAACAGGTTCTTTGCCCTAATTGCTTACAAAATTTGTAAGTTCGGACATATAGATGATGTTAAGAGAAAAAAACCTCTTCATTCAAGGTGTTATATTATTACGCCCTAAACAGACATCTCTTCATCTTACCCCAACAGATATGTATAAATACACACAAACTGATAAAAACCCAAAGGATGAAGAGGTAACTATAGATAGAAAAGGTCTGTCTTATGGGGGAATTGAGACTCAAAGGCTGGGTGAAATGTGAAGGAGAGAAAGGAAATTCCATGGCAGATAGAGATGGTATGAACAAGTGACATATTTTGTGACAATGTAGAGAGGTTTTAACCTAAGGGAGCTAGTTGGGCTACGACTATGTGAGAGTTTTAAATATTTACCGAATTTGAAACACAAACACAAACCTGGGTTAAACTGATTATAATATTACCTTTAAAGAGGGATCACAAAATAACAAAACACTAAATTGAAACCAAGGAGAGTGGATGAGCCTTCAAAACTCTGTTAATATTCTCACTTACCAAGTTCTCGCTTATAAATAGCTTGGAAGTTGTCAGTTACGTCCTTGAAACTAGAAAAAAGTTTAACAAACTGAAAGTCAATGCCTTTTCTTGGAACATCGGAAAACTGAGGTCTCAGAGAAAACTGCTATCCCAAAATCTGGAGAGATGGGAGAATACAGAGAATCACCACTAAGGTATGGTTGGAGCAGAAGTTGCAGGAGCCATAAACTAATAGGAAAACTTAAATGATCATTTTGCCAAATTGCTGGAGAGCGATTATGAAAAGTTAGTGCAAGAATCAGAATCTCCTGGGGGCCACAGTCTTAGGGGAGCTCCCTTACTCTCATGGGTTTTACTTTCAGGAACTCTACTAGGTTCTCATGGTAAAGAACTGAGAAAAATTCCTGTGTTTCTGGCAGAGGAATGGGAAAGTAACCATTTTGAATTATGCTCAGAGCATTTTCCATGACCAAGGCCTACTATGTAGGGGGAAAGACTACCAGAACCTCATCCCACCTGGGAAAACGGCAATTTGCCAACTCCAGCCTCCTCTAGCATTTTTGTCCCATCTAAGATGGAAGGGGAGCTAAGAAAAGCTTTTGAAATTACAGATGAAAACACAGGCCCCACTAGAAGGCCAAGGTTTAATCATAAGATTATAGATCAAAAGTCTGCCTCTTCCACAGCTTACACCACATTAGCAGTAAAAACAGTGGACCATAGCTGAAAGAGTGCCAAATGCCACCTCTGTTTAAGGAGGAGTATTTAGGGTAGTCCAAAGACAACAAGGAAGACAAAAACAAAACAAAATAAAACAAAAGACTAAAAGAATTTGAAGTATCAGATACCCACAGCTGCAGCAAAAATTAAACAGCCCAGTTCTAGCCAGATTAACATAAAACCTCACTTTAAAGAACTACCTCATTTCCTATTACCTAACAAATAATGTTCAACTTTCAGTAAATAATTACAAAACAAGAAAAATTAAAAGTAAAAAATATAGTCTGAGGGGGCAAAGGAAGCATTCAGACCCAGATTCAGAGATAGCATAAATTTTGGAATTATCCAACAGGGAATTTAAGATAACTATAATTAATATGTCAAAAGCTTAAATAGAAAAAGTATACAACATGCATGATTAGATGGTTTCCATCCACAAAAATGGAAATTCTAAGAAAGAATCAAAAGAAAATGCTAGAAATCAAAAACACTGTAACTAAAATGAAGAATGCCTTTGATGGGCTCAATAGACTAAATACAACCAGAGGAAGGAATCAGAGAGCTTGAAGATATGTCAGTAGACACTTCCCAAACTTAAATACAAAGAGGAAAAAGAATGTAAATAACCAGACAGCCAAGGGGAGGAGGATAGTAAGATAGCAATAAATAGATACACATACAGTAGAGATGTACACATACATGTGTTACATGTATATAAAACAAATATATATAACATTATAATTTTCTGTAGTTTTTGTATGTAGCTAATATTTATATTGCACTTTCCAGCAAGCAATTTTCTGAGATTTTTGCATATATTGATTCATTTACTTCTCAGAGCAATTCTATGAGACACATGGTATTAATATCTTCATTTTGAGACTATAGCTGTTTTTCTTTTTCTTGTTTTCTTTTCTTTTTTTTCCTTTGAGACAGAGTTTCTTTCTTTTTGCCCAGGCTGGAGTGCAATGGCATGGTCTCGGTTCACTGCAACCTTCACCTCCCGGGTTAAAGTGATTCTCCTGCCTCAGCCTCCCGAGTAACTAGGATTACAGACACCTGCCAACACACCTAGCTACGTTTTTTTGTATTTTTAGTAGAGATGGGGTTTTACCATGTTGGCCAGACTGGTCTCAAACTCCTGACCTCAGGCAATCCGCCTACCTTGGCCTCCCAAAGTGCTGGGACTACAGGCTATAGCTGTTTTTCTAAGACAGTCTGAGAAGTGCCAAGATAAAGAAAGAAGATGGACAGGGAGTGAAAAGTCACAGTCCAAGTCTTAGAGAAGTCAGGCAATGACCAGGGATGGAATTCAATGAACGCATTGCTAAATTTAAATCAAATAGCTAGTAAATGCTCTAGAAGGTTATAAAGGCAAAGACCGTGACCATTATAAATCCTCTAACTCACTGTGGCCCATCTAGTGGGTTAGAGGATTTATAATGAGAAGCAGAAAAATCAAAATGAAAATGCTTGGTAGGATAAGAAAATGAAAAGCTTTGATTACTATGATAAGCAACAGACAATCAAAACTGTAGAGGTATATGAATAAAATGAACAGGCAGTAAAAATAGTAACGTGGACAATCACATGGGCCTTCCCTGGGTTACAAACATAATTATGAACTAACGTGATGCTACTTAATGTTAACTGTAGTTCCTTTGCAGCTTAAATATGAATGACCCTTACAACAACCTGAGCACCAGGAGGGAGGGGTGCTTAAGAGGACACACGTGGACTTAGCACAGCCACTCAGACTGTCCATGCGTCCTCAGGTGCAAATCCAAGGACTGTCTCTCTACTTAGCATGCCATCATTACCAACTATCATTATTTATTGAAAACCCACTACATATCTGGTCAAACTCTGGGCACCTTGAGAATTTCTATAGCATGAAAAAGATGTCCTAATTTTGTCCTCAAGGAAAAACATACTAATAAAAACATTTCCTTTAGATTTGGGGTCAATTGCTAAAATAGTATGTTTGAACACATGGATGTCTTTTTTACAAGCAAAGCACAAAACCAGAGACTGAACAACACTTTTGGAAGCACAAAATCTGTGATTATTATCTAGCTTTCCAGAAACATCTGGAATTTTGAGTTCCTGTTCTTATTACCCTGGAAAGCAATAAGCTTCCTCCTGTCATTCACCTCCTGTTGACCTTATTGTAACAGGGCTTCAAAGGAGTCTTAGATTTGTCTGTAGTAGTAACATCTAAGACATTGAATCATCTCATGATCCATATTGTCCAGAATCATTCTACCTTGGAAGTGATATAGGAATGACTGTTAAGATATAATTAGATTTCACTAAAGTAAATGTTTGTTTCACTTACTTTTTGTGCTAGCATTTAATTTATTTTCCTAGGCCTAAGCTCTTCAAAATTAACAGATAGTTTATAAATGTTAATGTTAAAATCATTTGACCCATTGCTGCTATCAAGTAACTCAAGGTAAAGAAGTAAAAAGGTCTTATAATTAGGTTAACTTTTCATTTTTTGTTTTTAATTAAATTCTTTAAGAATAGAATTATGATTGGTGTAGTGTAGCCCTTCTGGGTGCATGGACATCCCATAGATCAACGGGGTACCTCAGAAGGCTGCTGGACCAAATCATTATTGTAGTAACTTACCCCAAAATTTTGACTGCCAGATGAACGTCCCAGGTACTCAAATTATTCCTAATGTGACATGAGATGAGATGCAGTCAGAGGAAAGGTGGAGGAAGAACTAATGGCTGTGATATTTACCTTCTATGGCAACAAACTGTGGAGTCACCCATCTTCCAGTTAGTACCCTAGTGAGTGTGTATAGGGTGAAAAAAGAATTAAAAAGCACGAACATGCAATTAAAATCATGTGAGGAGAACCAGAAGGCCTTGGTGGTGACTTTGAAAGAGTTCATCATCCTTGGCAATCTCAGGGAAGATATGACTGAGGACAAGGTCTAGGCTGATTGCAATGAGTGTAGCATTATTGCAACAATTGAATGCTCAATATTGCCAGGTCTTTCTTACCATTGGAAGAGCATTACGAGAATGGACTGGGACCATATGCATTGGTGGGAGACATTTAAGCAGATAAGAATGAGGCAGAGATGATTTTTGCTTGTATTGTATAGCTTTTTTCTTTTTTATGTTTTAGGCATCTTTATTGAGATATAACTTATATAAAATAAACTCCAGATATTTAAATTTTACAATTTGATCAGTTTTGACACACAGACACACAGACACACACACACACACACACACACACACACACACACACAAACCATCACTAAAATAATGATAATTAAAATAACCACCATCTGCAAAAGTTTGTAATCCCTGTCATTTGCAACTTCCTATCCTGCTTTATCTCCATGCAGATCACTAATCTACTTCCTGTTACTATGGATCAGTGCTTATTTTCCAGAATTATATACAAGTTTATGTTGCTTTTGTCTCCTTACACTCAACATAATTGTTTTATGCATGTTGTTGATTTATACATGTTGTTGATTGCAACATTCATTTTTATTGCTGAGTAGTATTTCTTTCTGTAGATATACTTTGTTTATCTAATCACTTGCTAATGGGTATTTAAGTTGTGTCCAGTTTTTGCCAAGTAAAAATAAAGCTGTTATGAGGATTTATATACAAGTCAATATATGGACATATGCTTTTACCTCTTTTGGATAAGTACCTAAGATTGAAATAGCAGGGTTATATAGGTGATACGAACATTTTCCTTAGTGGTTATATCATTTTACATTCCCATCAGCATTATATGAAAGGTCCAGGTGCTCTACATCCTCATCAAAACTTGGAATTATCATTCTTTTTAATTTTTGCTATCCTAACAGAAGTGGAATCATAACTCATGAAAAACTCAATGAGAAGAAAAATCTATAGAAATCTACCCAGAAATGACGTATAATAATCATACAATTTATAGCAATTATTATATATGTGTTGTACACACATTCAAGAAACTATAGAAAAGATGCAGTAAGCAAAATCATAAAAGATATAAAAAGAACAAATCAAATTTCTAAAGATAAAAGCAAAAATGTCTGAGTTGAAAACTATACTGAATGAATTAACAGCAGATTAGACATTGCAGAAAAAAAGAGCCATGAACGGCCTGGTGTGGTGGCCCATGCCTGTAATCCTAGTGCTTTGGAATGCTGAGGCAGTGGATCACCTGAGGTCAGGAGTTCGAGACCGGCCTGGCCAACACGGGGAAACCCTGTCTCTACTAAAAATACAAAAATTAGCCAGGTGTGGTGGCTCGTGCCTGTAATCCCGGCTACTCCTGAGACTCGGGAGAATCACTTGAACCCAGGGGGTGGAGGTTATAGTGAGCCGAGATCATGCCACTTCACTTCAGCCTGGGTGAGAGAGTGAAACATTGTCAAAAAAAAAAAAAAAAAAGATTCATGAAGTTGGAGACACTGTAATAGAAACAGATGAAAATTAGACTGAAAGAAATGAACAGAGCATCAGAGAGCTGTGGCACAACTTCAAGCTGCCAAATATACCTGTTTTTGGAGTCTTCAATGGAGGAAGTAGGAAAGAAAAAAATACTTGAAGAAATAATGGCTGGTAAATTTTCATACTTTATACAAACTATAAACCCACAAATTCCAGAAGCTCAGAAAACTCTAAACACACACACACACACACACACACACACACACGAGAATAAAATCACATCAAGAGATAGACAGAAAAGAAACACATCATGTGCAGAGGCACACATAAAGATGACAACAGACTTTCATGAGAAGCAGTGCAAACTAAGATATCCTTCAAGCTCTGAAAGGAAAATTAACTGTCAACCTAGAATTCCTTATCTAATAAAATATCTTTCAAAAACAAATGTGAAATAAAGACTGTTTAAGACATACAAAAACTGAAAGAATGTATTGCCAGTGTATCTATACTATAAGACATTTTAAAGGAAGTCCTTTAGATAAAAGAACAATGATACCAGATGGAAATCTAAACCTGCACAAAAGAATAAAGAGCAAAGAACATGGGTAAGCTATTTGGGACTAGTTTCAATTCTTTCAGGTCTTATTTTAAAGCTTTAGTCTAGAGGTAATTTTCACTACTACTGAGGCAGGACTCTCAAATGCTTTTTGAATTATGAGGTTGTTCCACTGAAGATAATAGGTACTGTTCTCAGCCCTAAAGGAGCACCAGAAATCGTTTTCTCTAATCCTTTGGAGTGATTACTTGTTTAGCCTGAGTAGTTTCCTTACCTGCATATGTTGGTCACTCCTAAACTGATTTTAGTCCAATTTAAGTGAGCCTCTGCAGATTTCTGCAATTCATTCTCTGTATAGCTCTCTTCTCTCTGGTACTCTGCTTTTTGTACTCTAGCTGACTTGTCCTCCTGACCTCTTAAAGTCTCCTCATCTCTGGGTGGGCACTAAGTTCTTTCTGGGTTCTTCTTCAATACACCGTAGCCTGGAAACATTCTCTAGACAGTAAGATGGGCAATCATATTACTCATATTATTTGTTTCTCATCTGCTAGGAAACAAACCCAGCTATTTCTGATGTCTAATATCTCAATAATCATCATTTGGTAACTGTGTTCAGTTTTTTTTTTTAGTTGGAAGGCAAATTCAATCCCTATTACTCCATCTTAGCCAGAAGTTGGGACTGAGAAAATCAAACTTCAAAATTCTTCTGAACGTCCTTTGCCAGTAGAGACATCTCTGTTCAACTATTATTCTCTGGAAAAAAATAGTATTTTATTGGCTGGCTTTCAAGCTGATGCCCATTTTTGTCAAGACATACTCTGCCACCTTTCATTGCCTCTAATCCTAAAATTAACACATAGCCCAGACTGAGTTATGGAAGGCCTATTCTAGAAAGAGAAAACCTTTACACCAATGCAATTACAAGTCATTACCAATGTATGCCAACAAGTCCCTGAGATGCATTTGTGAAAATAGATTCTAAGAGTGTTAAGCCAACAGAGACAGAACATAAGACTTGATGGAGCCAAATTCATTGTCCTATGTCTCATCCACCTGAGATTCAGAATTAATGTGTTGTCTTGAGCTCAAGAAAGTGGGTTAATAGTTTGCTGGGCTAAATAATAAAAATATGGACTTAATCAGGGCTTATAATTATTGAGGTCAAACTGCCAGAAACTTCTTTGTATACATACTACAAAAAATAAAAAATGTCCAAATGTTTCAGAAAGCAGGTATATATTATGTGCAACTTGCCCAGCTACTTCACATCTGGATAGGCCTAGAGAACAGATAATGCATTTAAAAAAAGCATTTATGAAAGGATGTCAGTAGCTTTGAAGCTCTCTGTGGTAGCTGCCCCCTTAAGACTAAAAATGGCAGAGAAATATGCTATTACATTTTGGTTTCACTAATCTCAGTGGGAATAATGGCATCTCAGATTGGTAAAGGCCACTCAGACAATCAAAATCAAGGTGGAATGACCACAATAAGTTAAGGGAAGAGAGTGTGGTGATTCCTCAAGGGTCTAAAACCAGAAATACCATTTGATCCAGCAATCCCGTTACTGGGTATATGCCCAAAGGATTATAAATCGTTCTACTATAAAGACACATGCATACGTATGTTTATTACAGCACAGTTCACAACAGGAAAGACCTGGAACCAACCCAAATGCCCATCAATGAAATAGTCTGGATAAAGAAATGTAGCACATATACACCAGGGAATACTATGCAGCCATACAAAAGGATGAGTTCATGTCCTTTGCAGGGAGGTGGATGAACCTGGAAGCCATCACTCTCAGCAAACTAACACAGGAACAGAAAACCAAACACTGCATGTTCTAATTCATAAGTGGGAACTGAACAATGGGAGCACATGGACACAGGGAGGGGAACATCGCACACCTGGGCCTGTCGGCAGGTGAGTAGCTAGGGGAGGGATAGCATTAGGAGAAATACCTAATGTATATGATGGGTTAATGAATGCAGCGAATCACCATGGCACATGTATACCTATGTAACAAACCTGCACATTCTGTATATGTATCCCAGAACTTAAAGTATAATTTAAAAAAAGAAAAAGTTTTTGTTAAAAAGGGAAGAAATGGATAAAAAGAACAAAAATGTAACCAAAGTGTTTAAGCCACTGGGGTTTAGTAGATTTGTAGTTGTTAGTCCCCAGGAGGCTTCCACCATGAAACAGTAATATTCCTCATACACTGAAGCTGAAAACACCTCCTAGCCATTTACAGCTCCTCATAAATGTGAATCAATAGACAGAGCTGGAATCAGCGGTTACAGTGCTGATCCCATTCTCTGGAAGAAACTAGGGTGCTGCTACCCAAATAATTCAACTGGCCTATTCTTATTGTTCCTTTGCCCCATAGTCTGGTAAACTAAAAAAAACTCATAAATCCAACAAAGACAAGAAAACGGCCAGGGGCAGTGGCTCACGCCTGTAATCCCAGCACTTTGGGAGTCTGAGGCAGGAGGATCACCTGAGGTCAGGAGTTCGAGACCAGCCTGGCCAACACAGTAAAAACCTGTCTCTACTAAAAATACAAAAATTAGCCATGCTTGGTGGCAGGCACCTGTAATCCTGCTACTCTGGAAGCTGAGGCAGGAGAATCGCTTGAACCCAGGAGGCAGAGGTAGCAGTGAGTTGAGATTGCACCATTGTACTCCAGCTTGGGCAACAAGAGCGAAATTCCGTCTCAAAAAAAAAAAAAGAAAGAAAAGAAAAGACAAGCAAACACTCAGATCCTGTAGACATAAATGAACCACCCACTAACTGAAGAGCTGGCAAAAGACAAGGTGAACATGGAATGAGTGGCGGAAATCGACAGCAATTATTACCATCTCAGGCCTCATGACCAGATAGGGCTGCAAAAATTGTAGCATCTGTTTTATTACTTGACCATTTCCTTTGTACTCTTTTTTCCCCCATACTTTCTTATATAAAGAATACCAGCAGTAACAAACATTTAGATTCCAGCTTGGATTATAAGTTGGTGGAAATAACTCCTCCCTGCTATGATAGTTGGTAGAACCTTTTGCTTTCCTGTGCTGGAGGCATGAATTAGATGAAAGACAAGAGCAGCTCTTGATGGGATAAAGATATAGGTTTCTTTTGCCTGTCCAGGTCCATTCTTCACCCTTCTTCCCTATATTCTGATCCCAGAAAATCAACTGCATGAACTACATCAATAGATTTTTTTTGACACCTGAAACTAGTTGGGTTTCACCAATTGGGAACCCTGGAAAGAAATCGGAGGGAGATAGAAGAGTAAGGTTAGGGCTCCCTTCTACAAGACCAAACAGGCTGGCTGTGTCCCTTGACACAGGTCACCACTACTCTTAAAGGGGCTTTTACATAACTCTCCTTCCAAGTCCCAGTGACCACATCTGACCCTTCTCCCTGTAGGAGTGGTAAAAGCTTGGCTGCCACTAAACCCTGTCTACTCTACTTCATTATACTTTTTGTTTTCTCTTCACTTACCTTTGTAAATATCTTTTGTGAATAAACTCTCCTTTGCTTATCCTGTTTTCAGTTATGGTATATTTCCTGATGGAATCTGACTGACACACCTTTTTTGTCCTAATGAATCCTCCTTTTATTGAGGAGCTACATACCAAAAGGAGAGGGAGAAAGAACTCTAATGTGGAAATAGGACTGAATGTCAAGCATGACTAAAACTCACCTAGACTTTAATAATGAGAAGTAAGAGGAAATCTATGAAATCTATGAGCCTAAGAGGTCATCTGTGTGGTGAGAGTCAGCAGAAAATGGGTTACAGCCATTGGAAAAAGAAATAATGCCATTTTCTGTCACCTCTCAGCAACTACGCTGGTTATATAAAGTATCTCAGTCATTGCATAAAGTCATTTTCAAAGAAGTACAAACTAACATAAATAAAAAGGAATTCCATGTGTCTTTGTATCCCTCAAAGAAAACTAGAGAATATTCAATTCATAAGCACAGCAACGCTTTTCAAAATCTTTTCTGCTCCCCCGTCAATCTCTAACCCCCTGCCAAGCAAGCCTCCCATACTCACAGCTGCTGTGAATCCTTTTTATATGGCAAAATTCCCCCCACATTCTCTCCAATTCCTTAGACTACCCACAAATTTCCCATCTTTTTTTCTTCTTCCCAACTCTCAATGCCTATTTTAAAAACTAAATGTTTTTGAATTTTTAAAGTTCTATTTTCCCTGCTTCATCAATTTCCCACATTCTCTGTGAGAGACAGGAAAAAATAGAGAGAGAGGGAGCACTTTAGCTCTGATTCAACAGGCAAACTAGGATATCAAAATAGGATAAGCACTGCTGGTTTATATTCTTTTCTGTCCATTCTCTCTCTTTTGCATTACCAAAATAAAAACAAACCAGAATACAAAAACAGTAAAAATTAAAAAAAAGAAAAACGCAAATCTGAAAACCTGCATGGCAAAACAAAACACACCTAAAGAGTAAGGGAGCCTAAAGGGGAAAAGCTCATCTTAAAGAAGAGCAAGGGAAACATTACCCTTTAACATATTTTGTTCCCTTCATACCTGAGGCTTAGAACAGTGCCTAGGCAAACACAAATAGTATGAACTCAAGGAGTTCTAGCAATTGTTATGCTTTGGAAGAAGTATAAAAATGACTTGGATCATTTTGGTGTCTCTGAAACTGCAGCTTTTGAACATAAAATTTGCATGAGAAGAATCCTGTAGAAAGGCAGAGTAATAGATAGTTGTAAATTTTGTTGTATCATATTGTTTAGCCTCAGACAGTTGCCTGATTGAATAATTAATAACATTCCCAACACATTTGACTTTCATTCAATCAGGGTCTGCAGATATGACTGAAAAGGCTCCTGAGCCCACATATATTCAGTCCTGTGCTTTGCATGGCAGATGCTGTTGCAGTATCTTCTATTGTCTTGATCCCCTCCCACACTGTTTTGGGGATAGTAAAGAATACCTGTCCCTTATTCATTCTACACATTCATAAACAGACTTTGCACAGTATCTCATGTTTACAACATTGCTTTTGAATGTGATGCTCTCAGATAAATTAAAAAACTCATTTCGCTTGTTCTCACTCATAAGTGGGTGTTGGACAATGAACAATGAGAACACATGGACACAGGGAGGGGAACATCACACACTGGGGCCTGTTGGGGGTTGGGGAGGCCAGATAGCAGGGGGTGGGGGAATTGGGGAGGGATAATATTAGGAGAAATACCTAATGAAGATGATGGGGGGATAGATGCAGCAAACCACCATGGCATGGGTATACCTATGTAAGAATCCTGCAGGATCTGCACATGTACCCCAGAACTTAAAATATAATTAAAAAAAAAAAAACTGTTCAAAAAAACTCTTTTAAAGCTTTCCATTTTATTTGACTGACATGTCAAATTACAGTGGCTCATGCAAGGCAGTTCCTCAGAGATATTATTACTATTTGCAAGATTCCTTTTTATTGGGTACCAGACTGGTCTTTCAGCTGCCATATTCTCCTAGGAGCCCTTGCTGTGCTGTGTTGGAAGGCATGCTTCAAGGTATTTGCAATATCTAAGAGATAGCAGAGCTTTCATTTTGACCTTCAGTTATTCCCATAAACTCACACCTGGCTTCTTGAATTTAAAAAAAATGATGATCTTGGGAAATATTGCAGCAAATTTGAAGTTATAATTTAACATATTTTTTTTCTTAGTACAGGCCACCCCTGTAATCTGCAATAAAGTCTCCTAGGGAGTCTTTCCAGTACTATCATGGAAAATAGGCCACATAAGAATTAGACCGGAATGGAAAGCGCTTCCTGGTGAATAGCCTTCCACTCAACTTCAAAAGGACAAAATCACTTTAATTAAAACACCTAAAACTATCCTAGCTCCTCTGCATCATATATAGTCAGTAAAGAGGTGTTTAGTGAGCTCTCCCGTAGAAGCGTATACAATCATACTGGAGCACTTGAAATGTTCCTAAAGACAAATCTGGTTTCCAACTCATAGCACAGTTACTAATCCAGTGATTTTCAATAGATAAATATCCGGTGGATCTTGATTTTGTTTCCCCTTCCTAGAATGGATCTATTATCCATACCTTGATAGATCAGCTGGCATTTGCTACACAACAACCCATCCTAAAATTTAGTGGCTGAGCCATCCGTTTATCAACATGCACAGATCAGCAGAGCAAAATATTGGGCTGTACTCAGCTCTGCAATTCTGTCAGTCTAGGTTACTAGTGTGTTTGCAGTCAGATGTCAGCTTCCAGTTAAACTAGAGGGCTAGTTAGGGCACTTTGAATCTTCTCCAAATGACCTCTCCCACTCCAGGAGGCTAGTCTGGGTATGTTCATATGGTGACAGAATTCAAGAGCAGCAAGGGAGCTAGCTCCAATGTATGAGTGCTTTTCTAGTCTCTCTTTGTGTCATGGTTTCCATCTCTTTGTCCAAACAAGTCACATGAATTATTGTGGAAGGATACTTCAGGATAGCAAGGTTACTAAGAAGAGTAAAAAAATCAGTCATTACTGCAATCAATTCACTACAGGTAGTTTTTTCCTTCTGCCTCCTATAGTGGCATCTCCTGGACAAGGAATTGTCCCTACATGGCACTTTTATCAAATCACAACATGAGAAGTTTAAATGATTAAACCATAGTGTCTTCTGCCCTATGATACATTGACCTGTCACTCTTGAACTTATGTCATGAAGTAAATCTGAAGTAACAGGTTCTCACAAGATCTCAGATGCTTAAGCTGAATCTTACAGAGCCTCTGCCAATACGAACAAAACTCAAACTAAATAATTTAGTTGAATAAATAGACCTTGATGTCTATATTTGCCAGTAAAACAAAAACAACAACAAATAAACCCAAAATGACAGGTTGATGGTACCTCTATCCTTTCCTTCTCCTTCTTCCCCAACTAAACTTCTTATCACTTAACTGAAGTTACCTGCTATTTGGATCAAATCAAATCCAGAGGAATTTGGCATACAGTGAAATAGAAAATCGACTGCCACCCACTCTCTCTAACTTGGAAGCTGCCAAGAAAAAAATGGGCTTTTCAATGCATTGTTTCAGAGTTTGAAGCGGCTTTCAATGGTAGTAATATAACACCCACCCCCACCACCCCATTCTATCCAAAATCTTAAAGGAGACAGCAGAAAAAGCTATTCTGCCAGTGACCTCACATAACCTCAAATTGCTATTCATATTCATAAAACAAGGCCATTTTAGAATATTGCTTCAATGTCTTAAATTCAACCTAATGGCTTCAGTTTGTATAATTTTATGTCTTCAGAGAGCTAGTCAGACCCTTCCTACACTGAAGATGAATTACTCTTTCATAGGAAATGCTCACTAAGTATCCTGGAATACTTCTCTACCTCTCAACATTGTTTGTCTATTAGAGAATCTTTTGTTCCATAAAAATGTTTCAGAGAAAACCTTGTTTTCCTAAGTTTATTAAACTAATTTTGATTTAGGATAAATAAATATAGCTTCTTATTTAGGTCACTGATGACAGGAGACAGTTGAAATTAAAACAAATATGATTAATTCTGCCATTCCACACTCTTTTTTTAAATTATAGCATGACTAAATAACCAGAATTATTACTCAAACAGCATGTACTAGTTATCCACTCCATGGTAGGTTGAAGATGGATGGAGTCCCTGTCCTCATGCACTCGCTGCAGCCACACGGGGAGAGAAGGAGCAAAAGCCAAGGACATACATTAAAAATTATGATAAGTGCTATGTAGAAAGACCATCAGTGGCTGAGATAAAGAGTAACAAGAAAGTACTCTTAAATAGTGTCAGAGAGGAGCTCTCTACAGGGCAAAAAATAGAATGCAACTGGAATAATCAACAGGATCTAGCGACATGAAGAATGGAGAAAGAGGCTTCCTGCCTGAGGAATGAGGAAGGAAGCAAAGTCAAAAGAGCTTCCGTTGTCAAAGAGCTGGAAAAATGTAATTGTGTTTTGAGCAGTCTGAGGAAGGAGAGAGGAACATCAAAAAAGGTTGGAGAGTTGAGAAGGGGTGATATCAAGCAGAAAATCATAAGCTGTGGTAAAGAGTTTGCACTGGACTCCAAGTGAAATAGTAAGACACTGGAAGATTGTAAGCCTGAGAGAGACAAGGTCTGGTTAGTGTTTTAAAAAACTCTTTCTGTTACATTGAGCATTGCAGGAAATACAAAAATAGAAGCTAGGAGAATAGAGGAGGCTATTGTAAAGAGTCAAGGCAAGAGACAATGGCGGCTTAATCCAGGACATAGTACCGGCGGTAGAAAAAAAATGGACATACTTTGCAGATAGATTTCAATACCCTTCTGGTAAATTAATGTAGTGGTGGTGAAATATAATGAGGAATCATGGAGAACGTCCACATTTCGGGCTCAAAAAAATTGTAAGCTGTGGTATCATACTAGGATAAGGAAGGGCAAGAATGGTTGGAAAGCCATTTGGTGCTGGAACATAAGTATTCAATTTAAAACAAGTCAACTTTACAACACCTCTAAGACATCCAAATTTACTTTTAAAGTAGGCAGTCACATAATGTCTAGCGCTCAGAGGGAAAGTCAGATAAAAGTGTGGGAATACATTTATATATAAACATGTATATATATATATACATATATATATATGGGAATGTATATATGTATGATTGGGGGATTATCATTATGTAAATCATAATAAAAACATATTGATAAATAATATAATTTAGAGAGGAATGTTAGAGATAGAAAATTACTACATTCTAAACCTAGGAAAACACCAAGATCCAGCTGCTCTTTTCTTTCTTAACAAATTCTCTCTTACTTTTGTCTTCTTTTTTTCTACTGCATTATTTTTAACCACATTATTTTTTTCCTTTTACCTTTGGAGTCATCTCTTCCTCTTCTTTAAAGGATATGCTTCATCACTATCCCTTACACACACATACACAAACACACACACACACACACACACACACACACACACACACACAGACTGAACATACTCTAGAGATAGTTTTGGATACTTTTACCCTATATTTGTAAAAACTTATATTATTTTGGAAATCTCCAAATTTGTGGATAGTAATTTTGGTCTATGAGGATAATTACCTACAATTATCTTTTATGGATGCTACTTTTCCTTCAATTTTCTGGGACATTTTAAAGATACTTTAAAAAACTTCTTTATTGAAAGCTTTTAAATCTTTATTTCTTTGACTATATTTCTTCAGTTTGTTGACTCTTTCACTGTCTGCTTTTACATTGGTTTACAATCTCATTAATCTATGTGTGCCAGAGTTATGACAGCTGTCCTGTGAGTGGGTCTTGAAGTCTGCTCAAAACACAGCTCCAAAGCCAACAATCTCTGGTCATCTATGTTTGGGGATTTAGTTGATTACTGGTGGTGCAGTTCTGGGTCCTGCACCTGCACCTATATCACAGCCCTGAGTCCCAGTTTTATAGGCGATGCTACTTCTGCTCCTGGTCATAGAATGCAACTTATCTCTTGCTACAATATGAGCATCTGGGTATGGCTGCTCCCAGGTAACTGATACCTTTCCATTTCTAATATACACCGAAATTCCCTTCTTGTTTTTGAACCTTGCTTTTTTTTTCTATCAGGAAAGAGGTTTAGTGTATGTTCAGCTAACTATTTTATCAATTTAAACTCAACTTTATTGAGGTATAATTTCCATCTGATAAACTCTACCTGCTTAAAGTATACAATCAGATGCATTCTGATACATATATTTACCCATGAAATCACCACTAGCATCAAGATATATATCCATCATACATACTATATTCCTCATGGACTTTTGTAGCTATTCCTTCCTGCTCCATCCCACTCCCAGGCAAACCCTAATCTGCTTTATGTCACTATAAATTAGTTTGTATTTTGTAGAATGTTATATAAATGGAATCATGTACTATGTATTCTTTTGTATTTGTATACTTTCACTTACTTTCCTTTTTACTGCTAAGTAGCACTTGCATTTTATGTATCCATTCAGCTTTTGATGTGCATTTAAGTTATTTCCGTTTAGAGGCTACCATGGATAAAGCTACTATGAACAATCTTGTTTATGTAAAAACGTGTCATTATTACTCTTGAGTAAATACTTAGGAATGGAATGGCTGGTTTTTATGGTAAGTGTATGTTTAATCCTTATGTACACTTAATGTCATACGTAAATGTTCATAATTTTACATTTTCTGAAGTGATTGTACCATTTTACATTCTCACCAAAGATACATGAAAGTTCCAGTTTCTCCACAGCCTCACTTGGTATAGTCTGTCTTTTAAAATGTACCTGTTTTAATGGATGTGTAAGTGGTACCTCATGATTGATTTTATTTGCATTTTTGATGACCAATGAAGTTGAGAAACATTTTCTTTTAAAAAACTGATTTGTCTAATCTAGATTTTTTTTTGTTTCCACACAAATTTTAGTAACTGCTTATCAATTTCACAAATTTAAAAAAACCTTCTGGTATTTTGTTTGGGATTTCTCTCAGTTAGCAGATAAATTAGAGAAAAATTGTCACCTTAATTATATTAAGTTCATGAATATGATATGTCTCCCCAGTTCTGTAGGTCTCCTTTAGTTTATCCTAGGAACATTCTGTAGTTTTCAGTGTACAAGTCTTGCACATTTTAAAGTGCTTTGGTATTGTTTCAAATAGAATTGTTTTTTAATTTCAGTTGTTTGCTGCTAGTATATAAAAATACAGTTGATTTTTATCTCATGTCCTTGCTAAATTTGTCCGTTACTTCAAGTAATTTTGTAAATTTTAGTAGGTATTTTCTAAACGATCATGTTCATGTTATCTTCTAAGTGAGAAAGTTTTACTTCTTCCCTTTCGATCTGAATGCATTTTTTCCTTGCCTTACTGTAATGATCTCACATATTAGTGTAGTGTTCAACAGAACTGATGAGAATGGAAATTCTTGTTTGTTCCCTATCCTGGAGGAAAAATATTCAATATTTTATTATTAATAAATATGTGAGGTTTTTTGAAAATGTCTTTATAAGATTAAAAAATGTCCTTTTGGTCATTAGTTTCTGAGAGTTTTTATCACTAAGAAGTGCTTAATTATGTCAAAAGTTTGGCGAATTTGGGACATCTATCAAAATGATATGATTTTTCTCTTTTATTCTGTTAATATGGTGAATGAAAATTGATTTCTGAATGTCTATTCAACTTTGCCTTTCCGAAATAAACTCTACTTGATTATAATGACTTATCCATTTTAATACCATTTGACTTTATTTGATAATGTTTTAAAGCAGTAATGTGTTGATGTTAATTTTATATTTATGTTACATATCTATGAATAATTATATGTATATACAATTGTCAGATTTGGGTGTGAAGATTTTGCTGGTCTCATGACCAAACAAAGGTGGTCCTATGTCTTATATTTTCTGAAAAAGTTAGAATAAAGTTGTTATTTTAAAAAATGCTGGATAGCATTTACCAATAAAATCCATCAGTCTAGAATTTTCTTTGTAGAAATTTTTATAACATAAAATTGCTTTAACAAATGTAAGAAAATTCAGATTTTTCTATTAGTCTTGTATCAATTTTGGTAAGTTGCATTTTTTAAACTGTCACCATTCAATCTTGTCTAATTTACTGATAAAAGTTTTATCATTTTGTTGTCTTATACTTCTAGTGTTTATGAGATCTATAGTGATAATCTCCCATTCCTAATTATGGTGATTTTGTTGTCTCTCTCCATTTTTTCTAAATTAGTCTCTAGGGGTTTAGAAAATTTTTTGATCTTTTTAAAGTCTATTTACATGTTCTATATTTAATTGATTTGTGCCCTTTTTCTTTTTTCATTTAATGTATACTTTTTTCCATCATTTTGAAGTTGAACCTTAAGTCATTAATTTGAGAACTTTTTTAAATAACATAGTATTAATGCTATAAATTTCCTCAATTCATTGCATTAGCTAATTCTATAAATTTTATTATATTGTACTTGTTTGTTATTATATAATAAATATAATTTGTTATATAATAACAAACAGAAGTACAATATAATTTAATTTATAATTTATAATTTCTTTATTAAATCATTTATTGTTTAGAAGGGTGATGATCTCAATTTTTAAACCCTTGGTGATACATACATACATTTTATTTATTGAGAGAGAGAGAATGATTTCTACTTCTACTCCTTTGGATAGACAATTTATGTTGTTTGATTTTAATTGCGGCATGTGGTCTATCTTAATAAATGTACCCCATGTACTTGAAAAAATGTGTGTCTGGCCAGGCATGGTGGCTCACACCCACAATCCTAGCACTTTGGGAGGCTGAGGTGGGTAGATCATGAGGTCAAGAGATCAAGACCATCCTGGCCAACATGGTGAAACCCCATCTCTACTAAAAATATAAAAAAATGGCTGGGCATGGTGGTGCCCCATAGTCTGGTAAATTGAAATAAACTCATAAACTCAACAAAGAAAAGCTAAGCAAATGGCTGGGTGCAGTGGCTCATGCCTGTAATCCCATCACTTTGGGAGTCTGAGGCAGGTGGACCACCTGAGGTCAGGAGTTTGAGACCAGCCTGGACAACATGGTAAAACCTTGTCTCTACTAAAAATACAAAAATTAGCCATGTGTGGTAGTAGGTGCCCATAATCCCAGCTACTCTAGAGGCTGAGGCAGGAGAATCACTTGGACCCGGGATGCGGAGGTTGCAGTGAGCTGAGATTGCAACACGGCACTCCAGCCTGGCGACAGAGTGAGACTCCATCTCAAAAAAAAATAATAAAAAAGGAAAAAATGTGTGTCTATAATTACAGAGTATAGTGCTCTATAAATATCAACTAGGTCCCATTACTTGGCATATAGCCAAAGGATTATAAATTGTCCTGTTATAAGGACACATGCACACGAATGTTCATTGTGGCACTGTTTACAATAGCAAAGACCTGGAACCAACCCAAATGCCCATCGATGATAGACTGGACAGGGAAAATGTGGCACATATACAACATGGAATACTATGTAGCCATACAAAAGGATGAGTTTGTGTCCTTTGTAGGGACATGGATGAACCTGGAAACCATCATTCTCAGCAAACTGACACAAGAACAGAAAATCAAACACCTCATGTTCTCACTCATAGGCGGTTGTTGGAACAATAACACATGGACACAGGGAGGAGAGCATCACACGCTGAGGTCTGTGGGAGGGAACTAGGGGAGGGACATCAAGGGGTGAGGAGTTGGGGAGGGATAATATGGGGAGAAATGCCAGATATAGGTGATGGGGAGGCAGGCAGCAAACCACATTGCCATGTATGTACCTATGCAACAATCCTGCATGTTCTTCACATGTACCCCAAAACCTAAAACGCAATAAAATATTATATATATAAACTAGTTCAACATGATTGATCATGTTGTTAAAATCATCTCTCTTTACTAAATTTTTGTCTGGTTTTATCCACTGAAGGTCAATAACATTAAATTTCCTTAATTGTAGAGTTGTTGACTACTTCATTTAGTTTTGCCAATTTTTGCTTTATGAATTTTGAAACTCTCTTATTTAGTGCACATATGTTCATAATTAATATGCCTTCCTGATGAACTGACATCTTTATCATTATGAAATGTCCCTATTTATCTCTGATAATAATCCTGGCCCCGAAGCTTTTTTTTTTTTCCTGCTACTAACAGAGCCATTTTAGCCTTCCTGTGCTTAATTTTTGTATGGCATATGTTTTTCTAACCATTTACTCTCACTCTATGTGTCTTTACATTTAAAACACATCTCTTTGCTTGAGCCTAGGAGTTCAAGATCAGCCTGTGCAACACAGGGAGATCCTGTCTCTACAGAAAAAAATAAAAAATTAGCTGGGTATGGTGGCTGGTTCCTGTGGTCCTAGCTAATTGGGAGGCTGAAGTGGGAAAATCACCTGAGACCTGGTGGTTGAGGCTGCAGTGAACTGTTATTACACCACTGCACTCCAGACTGGGCAACAGAGTGAGACTCTATCTCAAATAATAAATAAATAAATAAATAAATAAATAAATAAATAAATAGTATCTCCTATAGATAGCATAATGGAGTTTTTCAATTTTAACTATTCTGGCCATCTCTGCCTTTTGGATGTTTAGTCCATTAATATTTAATGTAATATTGATATGCTTGGAACTAGATCTAAAATTTTATTATTTGTTTCAATGCCTACCTCTTTGGTTTTTTTTTTTCTCTGTTTCTCATTTCCTGCCTTTTGGGAATATTTGAATATTTATATTTTTCTATTCTCAATTTATCATTGGCTTTTTAGTAGTACTTTAAAAAAATGAATGGAAGTGGATTTTATTTTTGATTATTATTTTTTATTTCCAATTTTTATTTTAGGTTCAGGAAGTACACATGCAGTTCTGTTACATAAATAAATTGCATGTCACGGGAGTTGATTGTTCAGATTATTTTGACACCCATAGTAACTTATAGGTAGTTTTTTGATCCTATGAAACAAAACTAAATTTTTACATCTTACTTATGCTTTACAATATGGAACATATTTGAAGCACAGCAACCTTGGTTTCTAAGCTTAAAGAATGGAAACTATAAGGAACTAAAAACTTGAAGCTTATCTATATTTTTTTCTCATTGTAAGACGTCTTATTTTGTGTTTTTGTTCTAATGATGTTTGCGCTGCTTGACTAATAATTTCATTCTCTATGAAGTCCAGACATATACCTTCACTGCAAGTTAAGCCATTAGCAGCAAAAAGGTTGTAAAGAAAAAATCAGAAACACAGATGTCTATGCTAATTAACACGAACAGCAGACTAAACAATGGAAAAGGTAAATGAGTTTATGTTATTATTCCCAGGAAGAGCATTTTCATTTGGTTCAAGAAAATAATTTTTTTAATAAGCTGTGTAACTACTTTAGAAGTAAAACATAAACATACTGGAAGCACTAGAGACTTTTTCTAATTAATTCAGTGCCCAAAACAGACATGTCTATGTTGGAGGAGTAATAGAAGTTAAAATGAATTTGTTTAGGCCCAATTAATCTTCTGGTTATTTCCTGCCAAAACAATGAGCTCATCTCTCTGCAGATGATTTTGTTGCAAGTAAGCCTATAAAGTAACTCTTTTAGAATCCTTAGTGTAGTTACTCCAAAATGCTTATCATCATCAGAAAACATTGCATTTTTAATATACTTTTAGTCTTGTTTTTTAATACTTGTATATTACCCAGAAACAAAAAGGAGTAAACTATTGATATATTCAACATGAATGAACATCTAATGCATGATGCTCAGTGAAAGAATCCATTCACAAAAGACCTCATACCATATGGTTTCATTTATGTAAAATTCTAGAAAAGGCAAAACTATAGTAATAGAAAACACAGTAGTGGCTACCCAGGGGTTGAAAGATGTAGAGAAGATATGCAGAAAAGGGCACTAAAGAAACTTTTTTCAGGATTGATGTGTTTTATATCATGATTGTGGTGGTGGTTATACAACCATATACAGTTGTCAAAATAATGAAATTATATGCTTGTAATTGGTACATTTTATTACATGTAAATTAGCCTCCCAAGAAACTAACAAAATATGTTGAAATTGACTAATTATGTTTAAAATGAACAAAAAAATCCCACCTGAAATTCTTCCTAAAACAAATATCCTTATAAAACTGGTAATAAACTTCTCATTAAAATAATGAAAAATATTTTTAAAATCTGAATTGTCAAAGCCCCAACTGAAAGTCCTAGATACTTTCTGGATTATTTCTATATTTTTGTACTGATAGAAGCCCAAATATATGCTAGGCATCTTATTAATCATACCAAAAAAAAAAAAAAAAAACAGAGAGAGAGAGAGAACGCTGACCTTTAAAAGACTGAGATTATGTGTAGCCATTAAATTGTTGCCTTCCAACATTTTCACTAAATTGTTTATTACATTTTGCATACATATTACTCAACGAATCAAATATTGCACAGATTTCAGGTGAATTTGAATTAAACAACTCATGCTAGCAA
>CAUYQU010066059.1:0-23254 GCA_963574635.1 Cheracebus regulus | reverse complement strand
CGGGGACATGGATGAAGCTGGAAACCATCATTCTCAGCAAACTGACACAAGAACAGAAAGCTAAATATCATATATTCTCACTCGTAAGTGGGTGTTGAACAATGAAAACACATGGACACAAGGAGGGGAACATCTCACACTGGGGCCTGTCGGTGGAGGGGGCTAGTGGAGGGATAGCAGGGGGTGGGGGGATAGGGGAGGGATAGCATTGGGAGAAATACCTAATGTAGATTACGGAGTGATGGATGCAGCAAACTACCATGGCACATGTATACCTGTGTAACACACCTGCACATTCTGCACATGTACCCCAGAACTTAAAGTATAATAAATAAATTTTTTAAAAAAGAAAAGACATAGAGGAATTTTAAATGCATATTGCTAAGTGAAAGAAGCCAATTTGAAACTCATACTGTAAGATATGAATGAATCATGATTTCAATTATATGACATTCTGGAAAAGACAAACCTATGGAAACTAAAAAGATCAATGGATGTCAGGGGTTTCAGTGGGTGGAAGGAGGAAGGAAGGATCAATCGGGGCACCCCAGGGGGTCTCTAGGGCACTGAAACATATTCTGTATGATATTGTAAAGGTGGATACATGTAGTTATACTTCTGTCAAAACCCATAGACTCTACCAGCCGTGGTGGCTCATGCCTGTAATCCTAGCACTTTGGGAGGCTGAGGTGGGTGGATCATCTCAGGTCAGAGGTTCAAGACCAGCCAGGCCAACATGGCAAAACCCTGTCTGTACTAAAAATACAAAAATTAGCCTGTTGCGGTGGCACACGCCTGTAATCCCAACTATTTGGGGGGCTGAGGCAGGAGAATCTCTTGAATCCAGGAGGCGGAGTTGCAGTGAGCCGAGATTGTGCCACTGCTCTCCAGCCTGGGTGACAGAGCGACTCCGTCCCAAACAGATAAACAAACACTCATAGAACGTACAACACAGAGAGTGAACCTTCATGTAAACTATAGACTTTAGTTAATAATATATCAATTTGGCACATCGATTGTATTAATAACAAATGTACTACACTAGTGCAAGATGCTAATAATAAGGGAAACCTCAGTAGAGGGGAGAAAGCATATGCAAACTCGACTTTCTTCTCAATTTTTCTTTAAACTTAAAACGGCTCTAAAAAAATAAAGTCTATTACTTAAAAAAAAATTCTTATTTCACAGTCTGTACAAAAACAGGTTGCAGACTGGATTTGGTCCATAGGCCATAGTTTGCTGATTCTTGATCTCACTCATAGCAGTAGTAGTTTTATTATAAGTGTATTGTTATCTATGTATTTTGGATGGTTAAGGTATTTGTAAAATTTAAGAGATTTGGCCTGATTTTTATGAATTACTTTAGAATATACAATTAAATAATTGTTTTAGCCAATGATTTTAGTTGAAACTCTCACTTTGAAGATAGCATTAGAATATTTAAGAGAATTCAAAGCATCATCGTTTTTTACTGATTTATTAGATTGACAAATCTATTTAAGAATTCCAGAAGGTCTTATTTGTTAATTCAAATCTCTTAAAAAGTTATATATATTTATCAAATTGATAAATACTGCTTTAAATAAATATTCAAAGAACTTTAAGTAAGGTTTGAAGTGGGAGCAACTATTAGTCAAAATCAGTTTAAAGTAATTGTTGATATTTGCTAAATTTAAAAATAGCCTATCTGTGAACTGGACTTATTAAAAGCTTAAGAAGTGTTTTAAAAGAAACTTAAGAAAGCAAAGTGCAATTTCTGGACCTCATTGGGATGTAATTTGGACAAACCAACTCTGACCAAAATATATGGAACAATTGGTGAAATTTAATCACTAAATATTATAATAATATTAAAGAATAAATCTTTTGTCTCTTTTTTGGTGTGATAAAGGTACTGTGGTTATTTCAAAAGAAAAAAAATCCTTATGCTTAGAAATACATACTCAAATATTTAAGTGAAATAATATCTGAGATTTGCTTTAAAATAACTAAGCTGATGGACAGGAGTATAGATGATGCAAGATTGACCATCTATTGCTCATTGTTCAGACTGATGATGGGTATACGAGGTTCCTTATTCTGTCTACTTGTGTGTATATTACAAAAGCAGATATAAGTTTTAAAAAAAATGCTTAATGAAGAAATACCTTTTTAAACCAGTTAAATATTAATTTTGTTAAAACCAGGTAACTTAAAAGTAGTCTTTTTCTGTGCATAAAGTCCTTCACAAAAATCCCAATCAAATTCGGACTGAACTGCTCCTTCTTTCCCTGGGCTTCCAGAGGACAGAGCTGGTGCTAGCAGCAGGGAGTGGTGAGGAAATAGGCAACTTTCTGCTCATGAAACAAAGGTACCCTGTACCAAGGTGAGCAGATGGCTTTGAGCAGCAGTGAGATCCCACACTGGCCAGGCCTTTGCTGAGGGCATTGTCATGTGGGTAGATGAGATGACAATGCCCTCAGTCCCTTCAGTCCCTAAGGTTCTAAGGCTGGGTGAGTGACCTTGCCCACCAGCAATCACTGCTTTAGGGAAGAGAGATCAGACTCTGGCATCCTGCTTAAGAAGAAATCTGAGGCTCCCTCTTCCTAACTTACATGACTACAACCGATCTGCTGTCAGCTACTGAGTTTTGAGGAGCACAACTTGACCTCACCTACTCTAATCCTTTTTGTAAGGTCATGGAAGAGATTGCTTCCCAGGAGAAAAATATGACAGCTCTTGAAAAAGCCATCCTTGACCAAGAAGGGCCAGCCAAGGTGGCTCATACGCGCTTGGAGACCAGGACGCACCGGCCAAATGTGGAGCTGTGTCGCGATGTTGTGCAGTATAGGCTAATGAAGGAGGTTCAAGAGCTTACCCACAACGTTGCAAGGTAGGCTGGCAGCCAGGGGGCAGAGGGCCTTTGGGTCTCACTCCCAACCTGAATTTCAAGCAGAGGCTAGGTAGTGACCAGCAGGGTGAATGAAGCCTGCCTGCTCTATAATGTTTGAGGAATCCTCCCTAGAGGGCAGTCTCCACCACCTCCTGCCAAAATCGTTGCCTTGCAGAAAACGGATCCCTATATGGAATGATTCTAAAGAAGCCCAAATCCAGATGTTTAGGTAAAATCTGCCATTTTAAACATCAGCATTTCATAAGGTATCTACGTCGTGAATCTGGCCTGTGGCCACCAATTTGAAATCTCTCTTTTTTCATTATGCATTTTATTTTAAAATTAGTGAAATCTCTGTCTTAATGAGGAGAGAGGAAGGGAAAGAGCATATATCAATTTGGCTCCTGCACTGAACACTGTGGAACATTCTTTCCCCTGAAAAAGCAATGCACAGAGAGAAATTATTCTTTTCTGTTCTTCCCCTTCTCCTAGATTGAAGGAAACTTTAGCCCAAGCTCAGGCAGAGCTGAAAGGGCTGCATCGCAGACAGCTTGCCCTGCAGGAGGAGATCCAGGTCAAAGAGAACACCATCTATATTGACGAAGTGCTGTGTATGCCCATGAGGAAGTCCATTCCACTTCGGGATGGGGAAGACCATGGGGTCTGGGCTGGGGGCCTCTGCCCTGATGCTGTCTGCTAATAGGCGGGCTAGTTCCAATTCTCATTAAACCACATCATAAACAGTAGTTACAGTAGTACAGAGCTCTCATTTCAGGCTGGTGGAGCCTCTAACCAGCCTGCTGCAACCTCTTGGCTGGCATTCCAAGCCTGCTCAGGGGGCTGATTTGGGGGCAAGTTTCTTTTCTTATGCTGCTGGTGTGGTGTTTGCCTAACAATTAAATTCCATGTTTTAGCACAGGCCACTCTTATAATGCCACAGGACTTGGGGCCCCAGGAGAGAGTTTCAAGACATTTCAGTTCAGATTCAATTCCGTAAAGTAGCTGGGGTGGATCACTATCTAGACCATGCCCTTCTTGCTCATGAGATGGGATGCTAAGCCTTCTCTTGGCTCTCAAAATTTATTTTCTCTAGAAAACAATGTGGTGATGGCTGACGTAGACCCCTCTGGATGGTCCACAGGAAGCTTATTCAAGTCCTACAAAACCTAGGTGAAAGAGCAGCAGGCCCCCTCAGGAGACCTCTTGAGCCTGTAGGCACCTCTCTGGGTCTTTCTCCAGAGCGAAATTCGATCTTGGGGCAGGGAATGAGGAGTGGGTGAGCCAGGTTGCTGATGTCTGGGGTTATGGGGTCACAGAGTGGGGATATCTCTGGCTCACAGGCTGGAGGAGGGCTCTAAGGGTGCCTGTGGACATGCGTGTCAGCTGAGGGGCAGGGGTGGGAGGGGCAGCTGATGGGGTTACTCAGCCTGTGTGCAGACCCCAGGAACTGCGGTCTCAAAATTGCCAGGTTGGGAAAGAAGAGGCAGGCTTTTCCAGGTACCAGTAATGTGCATCCTTACTAATGTGCACCGAATGTGAGTTAGGTGGTAGTTTCCAGACCCATTCGCAATCATTGGGAGTGTTTTCTTTCTTTTAAATACTCAAATAACATAAAGAAAAAGAAAAAAATGCCATGAGTTCAAGTCAATGGTTAAGGCTGTAGGTTCTGGAGTCTGCCATCTGTAGTACAGGATCTCCAGTAGTCCCTACTCATAGGGTTATGGGTGTGTTGAATGAAAGCACCTCCGCAAAGGGGTTCATACTGAGCCTGTGTCATGGAGCAGCGAGTGTTTGATGAATGTGAGCCATTATGAGCAGCCCCACCCTAAACCAGCATAATTTCTGCACAGTTGTACTCATGGCATAGACTCAATTTCATACAGTTGTTTTCTTCCTTCACTGCTTATTGCAAGCCATTGTTCATGTTGCTAAATTGTCTTTATAATTATTTTAATGGTTACGTACCTCTTTAAAAGTTTTCAGCAAGACTGTTTTATATACTTACTGTTTCTTTTCCAAAGAGAGTTCTGCTTATGGGTGGCAGTTGCCTTCTGCTGAGTTGCAGCAGCTCAGGGATCTCTCTGGGTGACTGTCAAAGGAAGACCTTTGCTGTGAAAAGCCATTCATTCGTTCCTTATTCCGCTAACATTGAAGGAACACCTTCCAAGTATGAGGTTTACCATCTCACCACCCTCCCACAAGTGAAGCTGCTGCTATGCTCTGCTAACATTTGGTTCCCTGAGGATTATGGACACCTGATGGTGTGGGGCTCAGAAGACCTAGCTTCTAGTTCCAACACTAGCCAGGAAAGTTTCTCTTTCCTTAGGGCCACCTGTAAAGTAAGGAATGGATTATATGGCCTGGAACTCTTCCTATCCTTGCCGTTCCCTGAATCTGGCTGTCTATCTGCACGTATGGAGTCATAGGGCACAATGACAATGCAGGGCGTGGGCCTAATTCCTGGGAGCTTTACAATCGAGGTTTTTCTTGGTCCCGAGACTCTTTGACATCAGAAAGGGATGTTCCCGATTTGGATTGGAGAAAGCCCCTTTGAGGCCAAAAGCACTGGCTTAATTCTGATCTATGTTGCAGGTGCTAAACATTGCCTCTCAGAGTGCCAAGCAAATACACAGCGGTTCCCATGCCCCAATCAAGGAGGGAGGCCCCTCTCTGCTCACTGGGAAGTCTCTGGGTGCTCTTCTGCTCTGGCTCAGAAGAGTCTGAATAGGCCTCCCCCCTCACTGGGCAGACCTCAGAGTTTGTGCTGACTTAGCAGGGCTATGAGGTCTGTCCCAGAGGATGTGGCCAGCAGGGTGTGAAGACGTTGGGCAAAATCCCTTCTTGTGAATACAGCTCTGAGAGGCAGCCAGCCTCCGTGGTGGATTCAGATTTCAGGCTCTGCTGGGAGATGTGATTCAGATCAGCTGGTGGATCAGTTCCACTGTTACCTGTGGTATGATCCCTGACAAGTTACTCAACTGCCCTGAGCTTCAGTTGCCTAATCTGTAAATAAGACTAATAAAGGCTAGATCAGTGAGATAACACACGGAAGACTCTCAGCACGGTGTCTGGCACGTGCTGTTTTTAAGGGAAATGTGATTTCGATTTTGGTTGAGGCCATTTCTCAACATGTAGACACAAAACGCAGAAACATCTAAGATTTCAAGAAAACAATGTTTTGTTAGTAAATCTGCTCACGCACTTCCTGGGTCTCACTGGGTATCATTGTGTTTCACAAATGAAATCTGGTCTTAGCCTGTGTTTCATGAAGGGCATTTGCCATTAGCCCACAGTTTCAAGAGCCTTTGTAGCTACTGATTAAGGCCATCCTGTTTCATACCGCTCTGACTCATCCAAATGAGGTATCTTTTCAAGATAAAACTTCCTGCTTAGATAATACAAAATTTATTTTTAAATATCATCACTTAAATTGGGAGTCATTTGGCCAGGCATGGTGGCTCACACACTTTGGGAGGCCGAGGTGGCTGGATGATGGGGTCAAGAGTTCAAGACCAGCCTGGCCAACATGGTGAAACCTTGTCTCTACTTAAAAAAAAAAAAAAAAAAAAAAAAATTAGCTGGGCATGGTGGTGCACACTTGTAGTCCCAGCTACTTGGGGAGGCTGAGGCAGGAGAATCGCTTGAACCCAGGAGGTGGAGGTTGCAGTGAGCCAAGATCATGCCACTACACTCCAGCCGGGGCGAAAGTGGGAGAATCCAACAAAAAAAAAAAAAAAAAAAAAAAAAAAAGGGAGTCATTTAAACTTGAATCTTCTTAAGATAGAACCAAAGTTGAATTTGTCTATAATCCACATAATTAAAAGAAACACAGGATCAAAGTTTCTATCTCTTCCGTGGTTCATTTGGCAGTGATGAGTGGGAATTCTCTTGAGTAGCACAGAATTTGGCACACTGGGGAAAATCTCAGGAAGGTTGCTTTTCCCCCAGTGTACTAAATCTAGGTACTCCTCTGTTCTGTGGATTCTGTTGTCTGCCACTCACCTTAACCCAGAGAGCTCATATCTTGTCATCGTCTCCCTTCACAACCACTCTAGCATGTTCTGGGAGTGCCAGGGTTGGGAATCACAAGGTCAGAGCAACCCTCCCAGGGGAGCAGGATCATATTTGGGTAACAGTGATGAGTAATGGTATTAGAACCCACCTTTGGTTTCTGTTCAGTCTGGGCTCCATTTAAACGTAGCTTCTCCTTCATTTATGCCCAGCACTGATTCTTTCACAAGTCAATTTTTCTGTGGCTTATGTTGGTATGGCACAACCTCAGGCCATCCCAGATAATTGACCGATAGACAACAATAGTGATGACCTATCACTCTCAACCATGATCCACAGTTCATAAAGCAGCTTATCATGTATTTTCTCACCAAAGCTTTACAAAAACCTGAAGAGGCTGGTATTATTATTAGCTGCAGTTTATAGATAGGATGCTGGCCTTTACGTCAGACAGACCAGGGTTCAATTCCTGGCTCACTGTTCCTCTTACTGTGTGACCTTGGGTAAGTGACTTAGCCTCTCTGTGCCTCTGTTCTGTTATCTCAGAGTCACGATGCCTACACTGTCTTTGTGATCCACATAGCCCTTTTCTGGTGTAACACATCGCCATCCCAGGCTCTGTGACAGAGGAGGTTAGTGAGACTCTTGTGGTTTCCAATAAATATTCTTAACAGCCTACTGTTAGCAAGTGCAGGCACCCAAACTGCAAAACTAACAAGAAATTAATAGGAACACTGAGGCTGGATTCTGAGCTCCCTGATATAGGGAATAAAGTCCCTGATCATGAGTTAAGCTGATATCTCCCTCCCCCAGGGCAAAAGAGAGACCTATCCTCACAGCTGCCTATACCTGCTGCCTAACCCGGTCTCTTGTGCAGAGAGTTCTCTGCTGGGGGGAGAGGAAGGACAGGAGGAGTGGATGAAAACATGAGGAATGGAGCCCTCCACCTCAGATACTAGCATTGCAAAGGACACTCCCCAGAGTCATTTGTCCACCAGGGCAGGGCTGGCAGCCATGTAGCCAACTGTCTCGTGTAGTTAATTCATGTTTACAGAGCCTGTGTAGTATTGAGGCAAACCAGGTCTGACTTACAGAAAATAGCTTAACGAAGGAAAAGAGAAAGCTGGAAAGTAGAAAGTCTTTCAATTCTGCTTAATGAAGTGAAGAACTGGCCCCCATGATCTCACTTCAAAACCATTCACGGGAATTCTAGCTTCCAAAGGTCACTCTGCTACTGGGATATAGTTTTTGTGGCCACCTGATAAGGATGAGCTAACCTTTAACTGAGACCAGATCTGAAGTAAATTAGGTAAACATTCTTCGTTAATCACTGGCACTTGTGTTTTGCACAATGAACTAACAGTGTTTAAGATCTGGCTTAAAGGCAACCATTTTCACTCTCGCAAAAGAGGCTTCACATTTTCCAGGCTATGATGAGAACTTCCACATAAATGTCAAACAGTTGCTGCATCCAAACTGATTCTGAGAAGGTGTAGAAACAAAGGCCTTGTAAAACATGCCAAAATAATAGTTGTAGATATATCCATAAATCAATAAAAACCATATTTCACAGAAAGAGAATAACCTTATTTAAGAGAATCATCATATACAGTCTACCTCATGCCACTGCTAAAATATTGGGAATGAACTTGGCCCATGAGAAAGGCACTTGGTCACAATCAATTGTTCTATTTGCTGATGCCTGAAGAAGATTAATATGTTTCATTCAGAAGACAATTTTCCAAGTCTTCTTTTCTCTACATAAAATTTTTTTCAGCTAATTTGCCAAAGTTAGTGGTGTGTGATTTTTTTTTTCCCTCCCAGTTGTTAATTTTATAATTGGAGAACGCCTTACATCATTGGTCCTTTTTTCTTTCTTTTTTTTTGAGATGATGTCTCACTCTGTTGCCAGGCTGGAGTGCAGTAGCATGATCTTGGCTCACTGCAACCTCCGCCTCCTGGATTCAAGAGATTCTCCTGCCTCAACCTCCCAAGCAGCTGGGACTACAGGTGCCTACCACTGCACCTGGCTAATTTTTGTATTTTTATTAGAGACAAGGTTTCACCATGTTGGCCAGGATGGTCTCGATCTCCTGACCTTGTGATCCACCCGCCTTCACCTCCCAAAGTGCTGGGATTACAGGCATGTAATCCCACCGTACCTGGCCGGTCCTTCTCATTTGAAGGTCTGGCACATAGAGTCAGCTGGGCTTTAAACTGGTGCGCCTCCAGACTCTGGGGAAAATGCCGATATCAGTCACTGTCTCAAATACTATCAGAAAAAAATCCTGAGAGATAATTGTTTGAAAAAATGAATATTAGAAGAAGTTTTGAATCCCACGTGCAATTTCTCAGGCAAGTAAACAGTTCATTCTTTCGTGGTGACATTAATGGTGTCAATGTCAAATGAAAGGCAGTTGGAAACCATAGGGTGTTATAGAACAATTAGGTACCTTAATCCATCAAAACAAAGAAGAAGAAAGCATAAACAGTCAAATTCCTAGCTTATTGTCTCCTAAGATTCCTAATAGCCAGCGGGAGTGGGGAGGAAAGATTCCTCAGAGTGGATCCAGATCCTACAATGATATTCCTAAGAGCATGAAAATCAGCCTGTATCCTTGTTCTCACCATATCAACGGGATGTCGCCACTGGTCCAAATACCACAGGAATGGCTTGATTTATTCTTTCCCCTGGGTCATCCCCTAAAAACAGATTAATGTTCAAATTAGGAACAACTTAAACATTCAGGTGTGATGTTAGCATTTGGTCACATAGTTGCTTGGGCTGTTTCTACCATAGGTAATCAATCCGATGGTGTTGGAACCCAGCTTTGGTTCCCATTCAGTCTGGGCTCCATTGAAACATAGTTTCTTCTTCATTCATGCCCATCCCTGATTCTTTCATGAGTCAGTTTTTCTGTGGCTTATGTAGGTATGATGCAACCTTAGGCCATCCCAGATAATTGACTGATGGACAATAGTGATGACTTTTCACACTCAGCTGTGATCCACGTTCATAAAGTGGCTTATCGTATATTTTCTTATCAAATCTTTACAAAAACCTGAAGAGGCTGGTATTATTACTAGCTCTATTTTGTAGATGGGATGCCAGCCTGTATGTCAGACAGACCAAGTTTCAAATCCTGGCTCACTCTTTCTCTTACTGTGTGACCTTGGGAAAGTTACTTAACCTCTCTGTGCCTCTGTTCTGTTATCTCAGAGTCATGATGTCTACATCGTCCTTGTGATCCACATAGCTCTTTTCTGGTATATCACTTTGCCATCCCAGGCTCTGGGATAGAGCAGGTTAGTGAGATTCTTGTGGTTTCGAATTGACCAATGCATGTCAGGGAAGTTTCTAGATACATCCCAAGGGTGCCTTTCTAGCCAGGGGTTCTAGGTATCAGGTCAGCAGGTAACTGCCTAATTTAAGACTGAAGTTTTCAAAAGGTCACTGTCAAGTTCCAAATCACCATTTCCTCAAAAGCCTGAGCCAGTGGGTGTGGGACAGCTAGAGGAGAGTGTGAATTCGAATTCCTGCTCTGCATGCAGTGGCTGTGAGGCTTCAGGGAAGTTACTTAACTTTTCTGATCTTCATTTTCTTGGTCTGTAAATCAGATGAAAAATATCCTTCTTGCCAGGCTGTTGTGAAGATAAAATAAGTTATGTTATGTGTAGTGCCTGATGTGGTGGCTTCTCTCTAAATGGTATCTTCTTGATGGGTTTGTTTCCAAAATTTTGAGAAAAAGCATCTGTGAACTAAGAGTAAATATTGAAAAGTAGTGGTACCAGAGCTTTAAAAAGTACAAATTTGGCCGGGTGCATGGCTCATGCCTGCAATTCCAGCACTTTGGGAGGCTGAAGTGGGTGGATCATCTGAGGTCAGGAGTTTGAGGCCAGCCTGGACAACATGGTGAAACCCCTTTTCTACCAAAATTATGAAAACTAGGCAGGCGTGGTGGTGGCTCCTGTAATACCAGCTACTCAGGAAGCAACAGAATTGCTTGAACCCAGGAGGCAGAGGTTGCAGTGTACCGAGATCATGCCACTACACTCTAGCCTAGGTGACAAAGTGAGACTCGGTCTCAAAAATAAAAATAATAAAAATAAAAAGTACAAATTTCTTTTCTTTTTTTTGTTTTTGAGACAGAGTCTTGCTCGGTCACCCAGTCTGGAGTGTAGTGATCAGGGCTCACTGCAGCTTTGACCTCCCCAGGCTCAGGTGAGCCTCCGGCCTCAGCCTCCCGAGTAGCTGGGACTACAGAAAAGCACAAATTTCAAAATAATATATCCTACATGTATTGAGCACCTATCATGTAATGGGTATAGTAGGGAGACAGGCAAAGTGATAATGATCATAATAGCTGTGAGAACAGCCTTGGGGGATCAGGAAGAGCTTCCTGGAGGAGGAGCTGCCTAAGCTGAGACAGGAAAGGATGGTGCTAGGCCTATCTGAAACACCCATTACCATCGGTGAGCACCTGCTACGGAACATGAGCAGAAATTCAGTAGTTGAGGAAAAAGGTAGGAAGGACGTTCCAGGAAGTTGGGAAGGAAGAAACAGATGCTTGAAAGATCAGGGTGCATTTAGGCAAGTGTAGATGGGGCTGGGGGTGGAAGGCTGGATGGAGATTAGAACTGGAGGCCTGAAGGCAATATAGGAGGTCCAGAAATCCAGGTTTAGACATAAGAGAGATTGAGGTAAGACATGAATACAGAAATAGTGAAGAAGGGGCCGGGTGCGGTGGCTCCCAGCACTTTGGGAGGCTGAGGTGGGCAGATCACGAGGTCAAGAGATTGAGACCATCCTGGCCAACATGGTGAAACCCTGTTTCTACTAAAAATACAAAAATTAGCTGGGGGTGGTGGTGTGTGCCTGCAGTCCCACCTACTCAGCACGCTGAGGCAGGAGAATCGCTTGAACCTGGAGGTGGAGGTTGCAGTGAGCTGAGATCACACCACTGCACTCCAGCCTGGCAACAGAGTGAGACTCCCTTTAAAAAAAAAAAAAAAGAAAGAAAGAAAAATAAAGAAATAGTGAAGAAGGGACAGAGTCCAGAAATGTCTAGAGGCTAAGTGCTTGGAGACTGATTTGTTTTACAGGGCAAGGGACAGGGAGGGACCTAGGGTGGCTCCCAGGTTTCTGGCTTGAGTAGCAGAGCAAGGGGAATGCTGAGACGGAACATAGGAGGAGGAGGGCTTCTAAAATAAGGGTGAAGGCTGGGCACGATGGCTCACGCCTGTAATCCCAGCACTTTGGGAGGCTGAGGCAGGTGGATCACTTGAGGTCAGGAGTTCGAGACCAGCCTGGCCAACATGGGGAAACCCTGTCTCTACTAAAAATACAAAAATTAGCTGAGCGTGATGGCATATACCTGTAGTCCCACCTCCTGGGGAGGCTGAGGCAGGAGAATCTCTTGAACCTGGGAGGCAGAGGTTGCAGTGAGCTGAGTTCGTGCCACTGCACTTCAGCCTGGGCAACAGAGTGAGACTCTGTCTCAAAAAATAATAATAATAAAATAAAATGAGGGGGAGAGTGGGAGTGGGAAAGGGACAAGAGGGAAGGAGGCAAGCTCTCTCGCTGAGTATGAGGAGCCCATGGGTGGAGAAAGGTCTGCCTATAGCAAGAGGGCTGGGAGACATCCACAGACAGGTGGTGGCAGAAGCCATGGAGGGCCTGAGCCCTGAGAAACACCAGCACTCTCAGGAAACATCCCAGGGGCTGGAGGAAGCCAGGAAAGCATGGGTGTCATGGATGCCACTTTTTGAGGCACTAGGTCAGCAAGTCGAATGCTCCAGAGAGTCAGCTAAGAAAGGAAAAGCATCCTCTAGATTTGGCAATTAGCCACCAATGACACTTTGCCAAAAGCAATTCCAACAGAGTATCGGAGGAAGACGTCAAGAAGCGTAGAGGCTTATTTTTGTTTTACTGCTGCTTGTCTGTATTGGAGATGGGATCTCACTCTGTTGCTCAGGCTGGAGTGCAGTGGTGTGACAGAGGCTTACAGATGCTGATCTTTGGCTGGACTTTGTAAAGAAATTGACTAACCTCTGCTTTCTGCTGGTACCTACACTGCCACAAGGTCTGAGAAAAGCTGATAGGACAGAGAAGAAATAGTGCAACATCTCCCTTGCATGTATGCAAGCCTACAGTCAACATTATAAGATGCCAAGTTGGTTTCTTTCAACTTGGCTTACAGCCCTAAAAAATAAGTGTGTCTTGAAGGCATAAACCTTAAAGCTATGAATACAGACTCTGAAAAGTATCTAGTCTAGCCCAGAAATGGGAGCAGCAGAATGCTAGACCTAGCTGTACTCCAAACACTGAAGTCTCATTAATACCTAAAAAGCCTGAGCCAGCTTTTTTTTTTTTCTGTGTTTACCTTTATACAATTACATAATGAAGTCATTATGGAGCAGAATGTAGCGCAGTTTGAGCCTTGTGTGAATTGTGGCTGTCAGCCCCTGGCATATATTCCTTAAAATTCTTAAAGAAGATGAGTTATTTATAAAACATTTCCTGTTGCCTGCCATATATCATAACTGGCATTTGAAAGGACAATCTCAATTAGGTTCACAAACCTCTTTAGTGAGGGGAGTTAGCATTTCTCAAACTGGTTAGGATGGTTAAAATTAAGGAAAGAATAGCTTTATGTTGCCACGGAGGCTGGCGTGTCAGTAACAAGCCATATTGAAGGGTGCCTGTCACTCAAGCTGGTACAGACCCTCGTTCCCTAATCATCTCTGGATATCATGGAAAATCCTCAGTATTTTGGAGTCCTTGAGGTCTGTTTGTGAATAAATGCCACCTGTGAGTGCCATGTGGTGGACAGTGAGTCTATAACAGTTGCAAATCCTTTGTCTGACAATGTCACCAACACTTCTCACTTCTGAAGACCTCAGAAGCTTCTGGGAAAACCCTCAAGGTGTAGATACTGGGTGGTGGGTGCTAGAAGACGAATGTGTGGATGGACAGGATGGTGAGACTGTGAGAGCCGCTCAGGAGTCCTGTCATCAGTCCAACTCCCCCATTTTACAGATGAGAAAACCAAGTGTCACAAACTGAACACTTGTGTGTTGCCCAAATTCATAGGTGAAAACCCTACCCCCTAACTCGACGGTATTAGGAGGTGTGGCCTCTGGGAGGTGATTAAGATTAGATGACAGCATGAGGCTGGGACCTTCCAGAATGGGACTAGTGTCCTTTAAAAAGACCTCAGAGCTTGTTTCTTCTCTCATGAGGACACAGTGAGAAGTCGCCATCTATGAACCAGAAAGCAGGCCCTTGCCAGACACCAAATCTACCAGCCCCCGCATCTTGGACTTTCCAGCCTCCTGAACAAAATATCTGTTGCATATTTATCTGTTGAGAAATAAATATCTGTTATATATTGTATTTTCTTATAGCAGCCCGAGCTGATGAAGACACAGACGTTCAGAGAGGAATGAAGGTAAATAAGCTACTTGCTGAAGGTCTCTCTTGAGTTTCAGACAAAGTTGGACTCCTGGCCCCAAACTCAGGGTCCTTCTCACTACAGCTTGAGCTAACTTCCCAGCCCCCTGTAATTTCTTCTCTGCGAACCACACCCTAATACACACAAGCGAACTCTACAGCCACGTCCATATTCTATGACCTCCCAGGCCGCTGCTCCTTGACCCAGCTGGGCTGTTCCGAGCCTGCCTCCTAGGAATGAGGACTTTGAAATGGAAACATTCAGAGACTGGGAGTGTCTGAGGGTCACAGACTCCTCTGCTGCGGTTCCTAGAGCTGCCCGAGGTCCTCTCACGCAGTGTTGAACAACCAGGCTTTTCTAGGAGATGCCCCAATATAATCCCTTTCTTGGTTAAGCTTCCAGAAATTTGTTTCTGTTATTTGCTTTCCTAAGAGCTTTAACTAACATATGTTGAGGGAAAACCCGTGAGTGGCCCTGCTGGGACCGGAGAACGTGGGGACATTGCTTCTGAATGTGACGTACGGCTCTAAGTAGCCAGCAGGGTGACTTCTAGCTTATATTCAAAGTCTGCACTCCACTGTGCAAGTCAGCTCTCAGGGACTGTCCCTCCTTTGAGATCCCGCAGAAGCACCCTATTTGTGCCACCTTGCCCCTCTCCTCCTCACTCCTCCACCTCCCAGGTGTCTGGGTCAACAGGGAGCAGCTAATGGAATCTGGGCTGATGAACCCCTCTGCTGTGGAATTTGGACTCTGGACAAGAAGAATTTAGTTCTACCTGGCTGCTCTCTTGAATGAGGAGATACAGCCATCGTGCTGTGGATGGGACATAGAAAGCCAGTTTGCAGCAAGAGGAAAAGTGGAAGCCTTTGCACCAAAACAAAGGAGAGGACCTCTCCCCTCCTCCCTTGCAGCTTCTGCTGCTCTCTTCCTCAGCTCCAGACGGTTTCTGAGGCTTTGGGCTCTGTGAGCCACTCAAGCATCCCTAGGCCGCGTTCTCCTTTCTGCTCACTGACTCCCAGTGGTTTATCGGTGGCTGCAACCCAAGAGAGCGTTAACTCAGGCCATGGCTGCTTGACTGGAGTGGAGGGTGGTGGGACTGCCCCTGACTGGGACCTTGAGGGAGAAACAGACATTGCTTAGTGGAAAGGAGGGGACAGTCCAGGCAGCAGCCCAGCATACACCAAGGTGAGCAGTCTCAAAGAGCTGAATCTGTTTCCAAAACAGTGAGGAATTGGGTGTGGGTCCCTATAGGGAATGCTGCAATCTCAAGTCAAAACCAAAGAGGACCTATTCTAGCCTTGAAAGATTAGGTTTACTCTTGATTTGAGATTGTAACATCCTTCATAGAGACCCACCCCCAATTATGACAGTTATAACAACCACTGACGTGTTGAGGGCTTATAATGAATTATAATAAAAACTGTTATTTCCATTTTACAGGTGGGTAAACTGAGGCTTAGAGGGGTCACATAGCTAAGATTCAGATACTAGCAGGCTAACTCCAACGCATACATTCCTGAAACTACTGCATCCACCATTCAGTAGCAAGGAGACATGCTATACGGAGAAACCAAGGCACAGAGTTAATAACACTCGTAATGACTCAGTGTCAGACTTAGAGACTGAGACTACGTTTTCCAAATTAGGCCTGAGGTTTTAACACTTTAATCTTAGTAAGTCTGTTTCCTGTGAATTAAACTCTACTCTTTGCCTCAAAGTTTGGAAGAGAAACTGGCAACCTTAGGTCCCAGACAAATGCCCAAAAAGGTCTTTTTCACTGAGGAAGCACAATCAACAACTCAGCTTCCCAAAGGCGGAAGAGAAGAGTTAGGGAAATCATGAAATCAGTACTGTGAGCTTTCCTAACCACCCTATATCTCGGGATACTTGTTTACCTGATAGTAGCTTTGGGGATATGTCCTGCCCCTGAAAGCCTGAGGCCCCTCTACAGCTCCTGGACTGGATGCTCCTGGCGGATTAGTTGCACACAGTGTCTGAGGGGAAGGTGACAGCCTGCTTGTTGGCTGCCTGGCCCAGCAGGCCTGCTTACCCCCAGGGTCTCCCTTGTTCACCTCCATTACAGAGGTGACACGAGCCATATTCATTCCCTGCCTCCCTTGCAGGTAGGGTGGTAGCTATGTGACTCAGCTCTGGCCAAGGGGGCAGAAGCAGAAGCTGGTTGGGGATTTCTAGGAAAGACTTTCACACCAGTGCTGTCCCTGACTCCCCTTCTTCTTGACTGGGTGATGGCTGAGGTGTTTGGAGTTGCAGCAGCCTCTGGAGGCCATGGGGAAAGGCCGAGAGGAGCATGGAGATACCAGTGCCCACCCTTGGAAGCCCCACAGCAAAACCAGCCAATGAGCTCTAGATCTTTCGTGAGTGAGCAAAATGAGGCCTTATTTGTTGAAGCCACTGTTGGGTTGGCTGACCCTTAGGCTGGAATGTATCCTGACTGATCACTGCATATCAGAGCCTGACCATCTACGGTTTTGTTCTCTGACTCTCTTCTCTCTTTTTCTCTGATTGTTTTAATCCTGGATCCCTTTGTTGAAATCATACTGGAGAATTGTGATTATGTAAAAATTGGAGGGGGAGCACCTTTGGCCAAACAAAGCAGGATGTCCAGGAATAAATCTCCACCTACACAGCTCTATGGTCTCATCCAACCTCCCTATACAGATGGGAAAACAGACCTGGCAAGCAGCAGAGACGTGCCTCAGGTGATCTGGGGCAGAGCTGGCCACAGAAGGCAGGTCCAGCTGCTACCAAGAGCTCTCCCACCTCCTCACAGCAGGGCTTTACACTTCCTAATGTAAACAGGATCTCAAACGAGAACGCGGGGGTGCAGAAACATGAACTGACTTGCCAGAGGTCACAAAGCGAATGAATTGCTGATGCTTACTTCGGTATCTGGCTTTCAGATCCCGAAACCAGATACTCACATGACTCTCTCAGTTTTAGCGAACACAGAAAAGGCCACTGTGACTGGAGAAAATGGGAAGGTGGTTCAAGCTGTTATCAGAGAAGGAGGCTGGGATCAGATCGTGTAAAGTTCGGTAGGCCGCGGGAAAGTTCAAACCAGCTCCTGTTAAGAGGCATGTAATTGGGCAGGGGCGACCTCAGGGGTTCCCAGGAGGTGGCAAGAGAGTGGTTCTCCAGCCCATTCACTGAAATGCTCCAGAGTGCGGCGAGGGTATGGCGGGAGGCCCAGCGCTTAAGACAATTGGAAGCTAGCGGCGTGTCCAGGGGCTGGTCCGGGTTCTCTCCTCCCCATCGATTCAGTGCCCAACCTCCTCAAAAGAAATTGCTTGTTCTTGGGTTCCTCGACAACAGCAGACGGAAATCCAGGCCTCCCAGGATCCCGCCCCGAGGCTCTAGGACAGAGGGGAGCGGTGGCTGTCGAACTGTCTGTCCTGACTGCTGGAAGGAAGAGGCTGGACGGGCGGAGCCGGCTCCCCACTACCAGGATCACTTGCCCAGGCGGTGGTCTTGGCTTCGGTGGGGCCATGGCGGCGCGCAGTAGCTGGGACCAGGCCATGGCGAGAGTGTGGTGAGCCCCAGAAGCCCGGGGGGCCGGAGGAGCTTGAGGGTTAAGCCCGGACCCGCCACCTGTGCACCCTGAGCTCCTGAATCTTCAGTGAATGCTGAATGACGTGGGCGGGGGACTGGGGGGTACAGGGGGAGACCTCCCAGAATCTCTGCCCTGTGAAATATAAATGGTATCAATGTATATGTATTGCCCTTCCACTTGCTTTTCTCACTTAGTATGTCTTGAAGGGTGTTTACAGAGCCACGCTAGTCTTTAAATTGCTGCATGACACCGAATTACCTGTGTTTACATCACCTCTTCCCAAGCTGACATCTTCTGCTATTAGTAGAAGTCTTTTAGTAAACATCTTTGTCATTCGTTTTTGAATCCGTATTTATCTAAGGGGTTGAGTACTGGCCTGCCATGAACTTGCCTTGTGCCTTGGGGCAAGAATTTAACCTCCCTGACTGTCAGTTTCCCTGTGTGTAAATGAAGAAAAAAAATTAGTTACATGCACTGCAACACACACACCTGGCCCCTGTTGGCTTTTATCTTGTTTGCTAAATGAAGGAACAGACTCAAAGGAAGTTAACTTATCCCGAGTCATACAGCCAGTCTGTGGCAGAACCAGTACCAAAGTCTCCAGATTTAGAATCCAAAGTTTTTCTTCACCCAAACAACAAAATACCCCTATTTATTCTTCAGTCACAGACAAGCTATGGATTACATAGATGAGTGACAAGGTTACATTGTGATCTAGAAAGATTCTGATGGGGACAGATTGGAAGCAAAGGTTTGGATAGTCTCTGGGAATGGCTTTGTCTGATAAAGCCTGCAAGCCATGGGGTCAGCTTTACTAGCAACTGATTCTTCCCTGGGCCTTCTATTCCTCATCTGCAAAGAGATGAACTGAGGCAGTGATGAGAGGGACTGGTGAGGTGATTTGTGAGGTTACTTCCTCCTGAAAAAAGCCTTATATTACCAGCTGGTCGTCCAAAAATACATAACAGAGTTGGCTAAATTAATTGCACAGTTGTGTCAGTCATATATGTTGTATTCCTCTTCTTCTTTTTTAAATCCTTTTACTGTCATTCTCCAAAATGTATTCTTGATGGCTGTTTAAAAAAGACATATTTGGGCCGGGTGTGGTAACTCACACCTGTAATCCCAACACTTTGGGAAGCCAAGGTCGGCGGGGTCAGGAGTTCGAGAGGTCAGGAGTTCAAGATCAGCTTGGCCAACACAGCAAAACTTTGTCTCCACTAAAAATACAAAAAATTAGCTGGGTATGGTGGTGGGCCCCTGTAATCCCACCCTGTAATCATCTCTACTTGAGAGACTGAGGCAGGGAGAATCGCTTGAACCCGGGAGGTGGAGGTTGCAGTGAACTGAGATCGCGCCATTGCACTCCAGCCTGGGCAGCAGAGTGAGACTCTGACTCAAAAAAAGAAAAAAAAGGACGTATTTGTCTTAATGCTAAGTAATAAGGGTTAAAACAAAATACATATTACTTTGAAACACTGTAAATAAATGGTACTTATTGAAAATAAGATCTCATTTGAAGAATCATCTTCAAATGAGATCTTATTTTCATTCATTCAACAAATAGTGAGGGCCTCCTCTATGCCTGGCCCAATTCTAGGCTCTGGGGATTCACAATGAACAAGGCAAAAATCCATGTTCTCAAGGAACTATCAGTACAACTGAGCACTTAAGACTGTCTATGTATGTGTGTATCTTGCTCATGGTTTTTTTTTTTTTTTTGAGATGGGAGTCTCACTCTGTTGCTCAGGCTGGAGTACAGTGGCACAATCACAGCTCATTGCAGCCTCGACTTCCCCAGGCTCAGGTGATCCTCCTACCTCAGTTTTTGTATTTTCTGTAGAGATGGGGTCTTGCCATGTTGCCCACACTAGTCTCAAACTCCTGAGCTCAAGGGATTGGGTTGGGTTTGACACTCACTTTCCAGCACTTCCTAAATGTGTGACCAGGGCAGGTTAGTCTTGCCAACTCTTCAGGATCCCTCTAAAAGAGGGGTAACAGTAGTCTCTACCTTCTAGAGCTGCGTGAGGATTAAACAAAACTAAGTGAATTTATATCTAGCATGTCACTATATCTAGCATGTCTTATCTCAGACAGATATTAAAGTGATCATACACTCAACCAGTGATCACTTTAATATCTGCCTGAGATAAGCTGGGTGGAGGAAGGGAGAGGGAATGAGTTCTTCTCATTTTGTTGTTTGGGTGGAAGTGAGTCTTGGGTTCTAAATCTGGAGACTTTGGTACTGGTTCTGCCACAGACTGGCTGTATGACTCAGGATAAGTTAACTTCCTTTGAGTCTGTTCCTTCATTCAAACAAGATAAAAGCCAACACGGGCCAGGTGTGTGTGTTGCAGTGCATGTAATTAATTTTTTTCTTCATTTACACACAAGGAAACTGACACTCAAGGAAGTTAAATTCTTGCCCCAAGGCACAAATTTTGTCTTGTGCCTCATGGCCCACAAGGTTTGGGGCCATCAAACTTAGCTATTCACATCTATGTTCAACATCACAGACCCAGTCCCAGCATATTTGTGTCTCAGGGAAGTTCATGATATGGGGCTGCTCAGCTCCTCCCATTTTACTAATAGCAAAAACTTAGGCCTAGGCAGGGTAAAGAACTTACTCAGGGTCACCCAAGATAGTGGCCTCAATGGACCATGAACCCTTCCAGCCCAGGACTCTTCCAGCCCAGAGAGTCAAAGGCCCATCCCTGCCCCGGCATTGTCAATCGGCCTGTGTGTAAATGGTTTGCACTTGAGTTTGGTCACAGCTCCACTTTCCTTACATGCTTGTGTTTTAGTCCATTTGAGCCTCTGTAACAAAACACCATAGACTGGTTGGCTTATAAACAACAGACATCTATTTCTTCCAGTTCTGGAGGCTGAAAATTTGAGATCAGGGTGCCAACATGGTTGGTTTGTGGTGACGGCCCTCTTCCAGGTTGCAGACTGCCAATTTCTTGTATCCCACATGGCTGAAAGAAGGTGAGAGAGCTGTGAGGGGAAGGGGAGTCTCCTTTATAAGGATGCTAATCCCATTCCTGAGGGCCCTACCCTCTTCACCTGTTTGCCTCCCAAAGGCCCCGGTTCCAAATACCATCACACTGTGGATTAGATTTTTTTTTTTTTTTTGAGACACAGTCTCGCTCTTTCACCCAGGCTGGAGTGCAGTGGCATCATTTCTGTTCACTACAACCTCCACCTCCTGGATTCAAGTAGTTCTCCCGCCTCAGCCTCCCATGTAGCTGGGACTAGTCACCTGCCACCATGCCTGGCTAATTTTTGTATTTGTAGTAGAGACGGGGTTTCACTATATTGGCCAGTCTGGCCTCGAACTCCTGACCTTGTGATCCACCCACCTTGGCCTCCCAAAGTGCTGGGATTACAGACGTGAGCCACGACGCCCCGCCAGATTTTAATATATAAATTTTGGTGGGAGACACACATTCAATCCATTGTAGTGTGGACATTCAGGGTGCTTAGGCTCTGTGTTGCCAGGACTTCATCAGCTCCAGCCAGCACTTGAGAGGAGGATCCAGGAAGTCAGGATGTGTCTTCTGCTCATAAATACAAAACAGGCACACACTGGAGGCCTTCTCGATGTTTCTCCAATGAGTCAGGTGCTCTTTTCAGACCCTCAGCCCAGTGAGGCTGTGGGAGCCGGCTCCCCTAACCTCTTGCTCTGCACTGGAAAAGGACAGGCATGCATAAAAAGCTGGTGCTCAGAGAGGAACAGAGAGGACACAAGTCTGTTGGCTGTCTCCATCTACCCAGTGGGCCTCTGGATGTGTAATTTAGAAAACAGATGATATTTTTTTATAAAAATAAGTAGCTTTGAAAACTTCCTGTCCTCTCCTTTTTCCCACTAGGACCATCCTGACCTCGAACCTGTTTCAATTCCTCAGGGGAACGGGAATGTCTTTGCAGTAGTTCTAGAGGTGGTCAGGGCATCTCTTAGAATCCCTGAGACTCCCTTTTCAAGGGATCCATGAGGTCAAAACCATTTTAGCAATAATACCAAGACATCACGTGCCCTTTGCATGCTCATTCTCTCTGGAGTTTTCCAGAGGCTACATGGCATGTGGTGTTGCAACGGACAGAATGCAGAAGCAGGGATGAGAATCCAGTCATCTGCTTAAAGCCAGACATGACAGAGATTTGCAAAACTGTAGGATGTCGTCACTCTTATAGAAAACACTTGCATGAAAACGTTATTTATGTTAACATATCTTCATGAAAGAGTCATTCACACTTAGATTCCATGTTTAGGGGTAAAAGGAGCTAGCCCACACCACAAAAAAACCCATCATACCAATCAATCAGGCTGCCAGATGGTGTGGATTCCAGCTGAGGCTCTCCTCCCACCCCAAGCAAGTCACCTTCTCTCTGGTCCACATAGCACCGGATTGTCCCAAGGGCCCTTCCAGAGTCAGCACATTTTGATGCTTTAAGGTATCTTCCCCCATCAAACTTGGGTGCTCCCTGCAGGTGAAGACCTTCTTTCCCTCACCAGCCCCATCTTTTCTGAACGTTAGTGACATGGGAACCGTGGTCTATTCTGCAGCATTGTAGGGATATTCCAACAAGATCGTGAATGTGACAGTGCTTTGAAAATTGAAAAGGACTAGACAGATACAAATTGTAACAAAGGGCTAAAGAGCTAATCATAAATACGGGCACAGCATACGAGAGGCAAGACAAACGAAATTTGAAATGTCTCTTGTTAAAAGTGTTCTGGGATTTTATTAATTTATATCCACTGGGAGAAAAAAACAACTCTATGCCACCGTGTGCACAAAAATCTGAAAGGACTAGAAGTAATACATGGCTATGGCATGGGCTTAGAAATTTATTATTACTCCTTATTTAAAACACACTAGATTTTTTCCCCTACTAGTAAACATAACACATGATAATTGTAGAAAAATGAGAAATCTGGAAAAATCATAGAAAGGACACTAAGAACCACCCATAATTCCATCCCCTGGAGATAACTGTTCATATTTCTGGTATATCTCTTCTATACTTTAGCAAAAATCCTTATATGCCTTTTTCATGATTTCTAGGTTCTTTTTGTTCTGTTTTTTTTTCTTTTCTTTCTTTCTTTTCTTTTCTTTTCTTTTTCTTTTTTTTTTTTTTTTTTTTTTTTTTTTTTTTTTTAGAAAAGGAGAAAGAAACTTCAAAAGAAAGAAAAAAATGAAAGAGAAAGAAAGAGGAAGAGATTTTAGAAAAAGAGAGAAAAGGAGAAAGAAAGACACAGCAAAAGAATGAAAGAAAGAAAGAGGACGAGAAAGAGGGAGAGAGAATGGGATTCTTGTTTTATTGCCCAGGCTAGAATACAGT